>CM069444.1:25497013-25630190 GCA_035610835.1 Ophiura sarsii | reverse complement strand
TAATCACTCCAATACTTTCATGCTGTTTTCTAAAAATTACTCAAATGGATTAGTAAGACCTTTTGCGTAGATGTGACCATATAGAGCTGTCGGACGGTGTATAATGACTAAGGCATCGCCTCCTATAAGCTGGTTTTTTGTCTTAAAATACTAAGAAAGTATTCAACAACCACCAAAAAAAAAGGCTTGTATATAATTTGATGGCTGATGAACTATTGAGTGTCCCAGCAGAAAAAAGGTCTTACTGAAACTTTCAAATATCGTAATTTGGGATTTTTCCTCTTATGGTCCCAACTTTAACTTTAACCTCTTATAAAAAGAGTTCCCCAATAGTACATTTTTGTGCATTTTTTTTTGGTGATTATTGAATACTTCCTTAGTATTTTAAAACAAAAACCAGCTTATTAGAGCGATGATCGGGTCACAAAATCGAGTGTAATCCCGACTGATCTAATAGTCTAGCACAGGCATTCTCAAATGGTGGCGCACGCGCCACTTGTGGCGCATCAAGGCATCCTAAGTGGCGCGAGAGTGGTTAAAATTTGTTTTAAAAATAAATCATATCATGATATAGCCATATTTCATAGGCCTATGACAGTCAGATGTATAAAGACAGCAATTTTTCGCGAGCTACGCGCGCATGTGCCCTCAAAAGAGTAACATTAGTTATTATGTTGCCTTCATATATATGTTAAAATACTTGGGAAGGGAATTTTGCCATTGTAAATTCTAAAAAATATGACCAAGTGGAGCTTCAACAAGTTGGTTACTAAAATGTGGCGCATATCAGTAAATCTAGTTGAGAAAGCCTGACAAAGGGGCTGTAAAGTCGGCAAAGCATGTACACAGAGAATATTAATTCGTCAAAAATGTGGTCTTATTTGACAAATTAAACATTCGTCATGGAAGGTTCGTCAGTTAAGAAATATTTTGCAATGCTATAGGGGCCTACAATTATTTTTTTACTGATAAATGACCAATTAGTAGTATTTTTAATTAATTTTCAACATAGCAACATTTTCACGACTCATAAATATTTGACTTTCAATGACAAATGAATGAATGCCAAGTTAAATGACAAATCGAAAGAATAATTTTTAATCAATAATTAGTCATTTAATATGAATGACAAATTAAATGGCAAATTAATTGACTAATCTTAATTTGTAATTTCATTGATAATTAGTCATTTAATTTGTCATTTCATTGATAATTAGTTATTTAATTTGTCATTTCAATTGTCATTCATTAATTTGTCATTCAAAGTTAAATATATTTCATGTTTGTTACGATGAAAATTAACTAGAAACAACTCTAAATTGTTCTTTAGCATCACAAACAAATGTGCACCATTACAGAAAATGTCTTGAATCCACAAACCTGCCATTTCTTTTGACAAGTTTTTAATTTGTAAAATAAGACCACATTTTTGACGAATTAATATTCTATGTGTACTGAGATATGGTCCAATATAATGAACACTTCAAAGTTCAATCAACAATCAAGGCCGTCAGCAGCTTTTGCCCAAGGGGGGGTGCGTTTTCACGATTTTTTACCGGAAGCAGTGGCGTAGCTAGGTTTTTTTCTCGTAAAAGGTTGTCCCAATTTTTTTCCAAATCAGTCACCTCGTGAATTTCACGTAAGTGGGGGGGGGGGGGGGGGGGGGGGTGGGGGGGATGGGGGGATGGGGGGGAGGGGGGGTGGGGGGGTGCAGTCAAAAAAATTCGCACGTCAACAATTTTCGCACGGACACAAAATTTCGCAGTCCAAAAAGTGCGGGGGGGGGGGGGTGCAGTCAAAAAAATTCGCACGTCAACAATTTTCGCACGGACACAAAATTTCGCAGTCCAAAAAGCACTGTAGTCAATGTTTTATGAGTAGTTTTACTATCATTGAAATTTGAAACTAAGAAAAACGCCATTTTTACCTTAAAAAAAAGAAAAAAAGAAAAGAAAAAAAGAAGAGATTTTCAAGGGGGGTGCGTCCGCACCCAACGCACCCCCCTTCTGACGGCCCTGACAATAGGAACAAAGGAATTCTCATGTGTTATATTGATTTTAACAAGGCGCTTTGTTAACCTGAATTAAGTTTTGAACTACATTCAAACAATGTCCCTTCAAACAAACACTGTAGGCCTACACATTAAATGGCATTTGCTACGCTAGTTGCAGCGTGTATAATTCTCAACATCACATAATATCAACATAAACATCAAATATCAAAAATCATATCAAATCATATTATATCATATTATGGGGATACTATCCATATAATCATGATCATGATCATACGATAAAGGCTATAATTAAATAATCATGGTTGGTTGGTTCGGTCCTGTCATGACTGACAGCTCGTGACCTTACAGATACTACGCCACAAATAACGATTTTCAGCAAAGGAGTAACAATCACGGAGAGGGTGTCCAGTAATCAATTTTATTTGGTCAATCCACCGGGAACGAGGTCTGCCTCTCTTGCGCTTCCCTTCAATCATGCCTTGCATGATCATCTTCTCTAGGTTGTTACCCTTGCGACGTGAAATATGGCCGAAGTAGCTCAGCATTTGGGTGTTAATAGCATGAAGAAGTCGTTTAGACACCCCTATTTCTTCAATAATACTGGCATTGGTCCTTCTCATTGTCCATACGATACGAAGCATACGCCTCCATCACCACATCTCGAAAGCAGCTATTCTGTTTTTGTCAGCTTTGGTTAGGGTCCACGTCTCACATGCATACATGGCAATTGGAAATACAAGGGCTTGGACAAGCCTGGTTTTTGTTGCCCTGGTTATTCCTCTGTCAGCCCAGATCTTGCTTAGGTTGATCATTGCTGATCTAGCCATTGCTAAACGGTGTCTAATCTCTTGGCTGCAACCACCCTCTTTGGTGATCAGGGATCCAAGGAAGTTGAATTTCGAGACCGATTCCACCTCATTACCATCAATTATGAGAGGCTCTCCAACACCATCTGTGCCTATGGACATGATCTTGGTCTTGCTGACATTTAGACGTAGGCCAAGCTGCTCACTCTCCACCTTGACTTTTTTCAGGAGTTCCGGCCATCTGGCTCTTCCATATTTGTTGCAAACAGGGTGGTGTCATCGGCATAACGTAGATTGTGTATTTGGTATCCACCTACTGGCAGCCCCCCTGGCCAATCATCCAATGCACATCTCATTATAGACTCTGCATAAAGGTTGAAGAGTGCTGGTGAAAGTATGCACCCTTGACGGACTCCCTGACCTAGAGCAAACCAGTCACTGTTTCCTTTCTCAGTGCGCACACAGGCAGCTTGACCATCATGCAGATTGCGAATTAGGTGGACGAGGTGGTAAGGGATTCCCATTTCTTGTAGTGCTGTCCACAATGCGGAATATCTCACACAATCAAAGGCCTTAGCGTAGTCTATGAAGCACATGAAGAGCTCCCTCTGGAATTCAAAACATTTTACCATTATGTGACGTACATTGGCTATCTGATCTCTTGTGCCGCGGCCTTTCCGGAAACCGGCTTGCTCAGCAGGAAGTTCACGTTCAAGATGAGGTCTGAGACGTTCGTTGATGATGTGCAGCAGGATTTTGCTTGCATGTGGTATCAGAGCGATAGTACGATGGTTTTTACATTCGCTAGCATCCCCTTTCTTTGGAAGTGTTAGGAAAACTGATCTCTTCCAATCCTCTGGCCATATACTCTTGACTTCCACACAGTATTGCACAGCTTTTGCATAATAACTGCTACAGAATCATCAGCTTGCTTCAGGAGCTCACTTGGAATATCATCTAAACCAGGTGCCTTTTGACTTTTTAACTTCTTGATGGCTTCCTGGACCTCAGACAGAAGAATATCAGGCTCATCTTCACCTAGTGGAGGCGGGGGAGACTCCTGTGAGCCATTTGTCTCTTCTTGGGACGCATACAGATTTTCACAGTAGTTTTTCCAACGATCCTTAGAATAATCATAATTACTAATAATTACTAATAATCATAATTACTAATAATTCACATAGTTATCCTTCACGAAATCTGTTATCATAATCATAACCTCATGGTACAATTTACAGGCTGTAACAAAAAAAAAAGTTATACAGTTTTGAAAAAAATATTAAAAATATCTCCCGTAGTATTTCAGTTTTGAGTTGTAATGGCCTGCGAGGGGAATCTTCTTATAGCTTTCGAATAAGCTTTGTTTCATGACAATCGATGGTCGGTAAGCAGAGATATGATCAATTGTCTAAAGTAGTCATGAAATCACCTGGGCCACTTTGGTTTAATCAATGGTAAAATCACTGGGATGAATATGAATGGAATCGAACCAGGAACAGAGATAGCAGTAGAGCGCTCTTGTTAGACAACAATGGTTCGTTTCAAGTGGTTAAAAGTATTACAGAGAAGGTGAGGTCTTTACAAATATTATTTATTTATTTTATGAATATATTTATTCAAATGAAATAAAACTATTTGAAAAAAAGGAATTATATTGTTCTCTCTATTGTTCCTTGCATGATACCCTAACCATTTAATTTATACAAGCAAGATTGTATGATATTATTGTGAAAGTGGCCCAACCAGATTTCTAGACGACTTAGGGTCCATATCCAAACTCTCAGTGCTTTTAAAGCATTTTTCTAGCGATTTAAAAGCGCTTTTCCAACGGTATTTCGTTCTATTGTTAAAAGCATCGGGAAAAGATCGGTGATTAACTAGAAACCTCTCTACTTATCTGGCGTTAACAATAGAACTATTGTAGTACTCTCGATGGCTGCATTAGTGAAGCAGACAGATCAAAGGCGCAAGGAAGGTTGTGTTATATTAAAGAATATAGGGTAGGTGTGGGTAATACGAGACCATTAAGACATTTGCATAATTAAAATACAAAATAACTGACTCAAATTTAAGCAAAGTTTGTTATTTGTAATCTACATTTTATAAACCTTTATTGTAATAAAAAAACAGAGTCATTCTATGTTTGGTTTGGCTGTTATTATCAAATACTGACGTCATCATAAATGTCCCATCTTACCTACACGCGAAGGTAATACGGGACATTGTTTTGAGGACATTGTTTTGGTATGAAAAGTTATTTGACATTTTTTATTTAAATAGTAACTGTTAAAAAACCATAAATAATGGTCCACTAATCCATTTAAGAGATAATAATGCATGAAGTACATTGGTACAAAAAAGGTACATTGCTACAAAAAAAAAGAAAAAAAAGTACTGTAGGTGTGGGGAATACGGGACCTTTAAGACATTTGCATACCGTCATGCTGGCTGTCCCATATTACCTTCACCAATTGTGAACCCACGGCTCCCATTCAATGCATTATAACACCAATTTACACTGTACTAGCGAAGCACACATACAATACATGTTGGACCAACACCTGAAACATGCTTAATAATGCAAAAATTCAGGTCACGCCCCCTTTCCTTTTCTTTACCATCATATTCTATGAAAACACTATTTTTATATTAGACCAAAAATATGGGTGCATTTTTCCTTAAATTGACAGGTTGTGGTGATTTTCTGGCTGGTAATTCTTCCGGTAGCTTTGATAATAGTCATGCAATTCACTAAGGGTTTGATCTATCTATAGAGGGCTCTATTTAAAGTGCTAGTAATGCCAGACGGCTGTAGACGAGATTTCAGTGATGCGGTCCCGTATTACCTACGGTCCCGTATTACCCACACCTACCCTAACACAACCTTCCTTGCGCCTTTGATCTGTCTGCTTCACTAATGCAGCCATCGAGAGTACTACAATAGTTATATTGTTAACGCCAGATAAGTAGAGAGGTTTCTAGTTAATCACCGATCTTTTTCCGATGCTTTTAACAATAGAACGAAATACCGTTGGAAAAGCGCTTTTAAATCGCTAGAAAAATGCTTTAAAAGCACTGAGAGTTTGGATATGGACCCTTAGTAGATTGGTCATACCTTTTAAACGCAAGTAGTTAAAAAGACCAAATAAAATGATTCTGGTAGCCAAAACGAAACTTAACACATAGTGACATTGCATGATTTTAACATTGAATTAAAAATAAATTTGCGATTGTATAACCTTTTTTTTTGTTACAGTCTGTACACGCCATCACATTGAATTGGACACTTTCATCAAATTTCTACGAACAATCATGTAAATATCACGAGCACGTGAACAGCTGAGCGCGAGCTACGAAAAACCACAAACACTTTTTTTTGGAAAAGTGGAAACGCACACCTGAACAATAAAGAGCAAGCCAAAGGTGAACAATAGCCCAACAGACATTAACAAAGTTAATGAACTGAGTCAAGGGCGTCATCCCGTTTTCAAAAGTGGGGGGGGGGGGGGGGGGGGGGGGGGGGCGGCACCAGGCGCGGATCCAGAAAAGGTTAGGGGGCGGCCCCCAAAAAATGAAATTGATCAGGTATGATCCAAGCGGTGCACAGCACCGCCCTCCGAGTATAGCTCGGACAGGGGGGAGTCTGAGGGTGGATGTGCCCCCCTCAGAAGTAGAAAAAAATTCAATTTTGGAACTCATTTGGTGCGATCTGGTGTACTTTTGACCAAAGTTTATCGAAAAGCCACCTCTTCATTTCCAATAAATATTTTGGTTTTTTTTGTCAATGCAAGAAAGAAGTTGAGCATATTTTCCTGATTTAAGTATAGATTGTTTAAAAGCTCGAACAGGGGAAACTACTTTGCTAGCGTGCAAAAAATGCTAAATAATAAAAAGGTACAGAAAACGTTTCTGAAGCCATCTTGTTCCAATTTAATAACAAAGTAGTAAAAATAATTCATGCTGAGCGTGAAAAAATAGATATTGTAAAAAGAAATGTTTAGAAAAACGTTCCTGAATCCATCTTGTTAAGCTTGAATAATAAATAAATAATGAAACTAAAATGCGCGTAGCGCGCAAAAATTGGTTATTTTAACACTATAATGGTCCAGAAACCCGTTCATGAAGCCATCTTGTTAAGCTTGAATAAAAAACATTCAAACTAATTCGCGCGTAGCGCGCAAAATATTTGTTTTTTTACACTGAAATGATCTTGAAAACGTTCCTGAAGCAATCTTGTTAAACTTGAATAATAAAACATTGAAAACAATTTGTGCGTAGCGCGCAAAAAATGGTTATTTAATAAAGCCTGAATAAACATTGTAACCATTTCGCGCAAAGCGCAAAAAAAAAGGCTATTTTTAACACTAAAAAGCTCCAGAAAAATGTTCCTGAGCCATCATGTTTAAACTGTCAGTTTTTAATCTAAAATGGTCCAGAAAAAACGTTCCTTAAGCCATCTTTTTATAACTTGAATGAAGAAACATTGCCAACTCGCACGAAGCGGGCAAAAATGGGTTTTTTCTCACTAAAATGGTCCAGAAAACGTTCCTGAAACCATGTTGTTAAGCTTGAATAATTAAACATTGAAAAATCCGCGCAAAAAATGGCTTCTTTTGAGGGGCATCATCATCACTCATCATCATCATAATTAGACACTTTCAGCCTCAGGGTTATTCAAAAAAGTGGGGGGACATCTGCTATTATGTCCCCCCCCCCCCCCCCCCCCCCTTTGAAAAGTGGGGGGGGGGGGGGGACGTGTCCCCCTGTCCCCCACCCATATGACGCCCCTGGCCTGAACTGAGTGATTTCAAAGTCAAGGCGGGTAAATCTTAACAGAGAGCTCTGATCAGGAAAGATTTCTCACCTATCCCGCTCCGATGGGCCAATCAATTGGTTCACTTCAACTCAGAAAATAATCAAAAATACAAGTAAACACAATTGGGCTCGTAAAAAAGCCAATGAAAGTGGCGTGTGGGACAGGAATAGGATAAACACCCAAACATCGAGAATAACATCAACAAATAAGAGAAGAAAAATAATATCTGGAGGTCATTGAAACATCCCATTTGTGGTGGATGGTCACATATCGGC
Source organism: Ophiura sarsii (assembly GCA_035610835.1). NCBI lineage: Eukaryota > Metazoa > Echinodermata > Ophiuroidea > Amphilepidida > Ophiuridae > Ophiura > Ophiura sarsii. The sequence continues at coordinate 25,622,276 of CM069444.1, read as the reverse complement.
GGCTCTTCAAATAGGTCTTTTGACCTTTTCTTCTTGGAAGTTTTTGTTTTTGTTTTCAAAGTGTGACTGCCCCGTTTGACGTCATCAAAATGATAACAATACCTTGATTTGAAACTGGAAGTAGAGCACAGAATGAAGCTAGACGATTAGAGGCACCATACGGCGCCGATGTCTTTTCCAAGATTTGGACGACTGACATCAGAAATCCTTTTAAATATTAATACGCAAAAGTTTTTAAAAATAATTTTGTCTTAAATTAACGATTAAAGCACTTTATCCCAGTGTATTTTACCAAACGTAGTGACAGTAAGCAAAGTTTTCACGAGTATTTTAATCCCGAAACGTCATAAAACAAGTTTGAGAATGATTGATTTAAAGTAGTTCTGATGCGTATGCTACGTGCAAAGTTTTTATTACGGCAGTTAATTGGTCAATGGCGCACAATATAAACATGGATTGGTGCAAAAGTGGTGAGATTAGATTTGAGCATTTGCCTGAGATAGCAGGCAGTGTAACTTCTTGCAGAAACCATACACGACTACATTACAATGGAGCTAAGCCAAAGCTTGATGTTTTTGCTACTCGGGATTGTGACATTATCTTTGCATGTGAGGAGCACGAGTGGCGAAAGGTAATAAGCTTACTTACTGCTTACTGCTTTAGTTAGTTTAGTTATATTAATTATTATATAATAATCAAATCATCATTAATGAATATTTGAATCAACGTTTTGTACTAAGAGACTGACTATTACAGACTAGAGGGCTGATTTTTCAGAATCCTTACAAGTGTTTGTTAATACATGTTGTAATTCAATAACCAGTCAGTCTCAGAAGTTATTCTACTATATCATCCTGCAAAGTTCCAACCTCTCACCACATGATACTCCACCAAAGAAATCTATAAATACTCCTTCATGCCAACAGCTATTCATCTTTGGCTTAGCTCCATTGTAATGTAGTCGTGTATGGTTTCTGCAAGAAACTTTCACGCTAGCTATTCATCACTTCACCTTCTGTGAACGTCTTTATATTAGTTTAAGGCTCACATATTCGCCAACTAGCTCCAGCTGATGGTTTTTACTCGCACCTGTATATATTTCGCACAGACAACCACCAGCTTCACATACACAAGTTTTTTCACCTCGGCAGTATATATCCAGGAATTGGACTTGCCGAGTATCAACGTAGATGTAGATGTAGATGTAACCAAATTGTAAAAATGTACAAATCCCAGGACCCTTGAAACGTGTGTGGACTCTCGCCTCAGGTTGTACCCATAACCGCAGCAGGTCTCCAAGGTGAACAGCCTCTGGTCAATAGAACAATAGCTTGAAGCCTTCAAACAGTGAGCTTGTGGCAAAAAGTGGGAACTTGCAAAATCTTATTCTTGTAACTCCCATCACTCCATCAGACCCATCGTATCGTATTTCATTTTCAATCGACTAAAAAAGCCTATTGTTTACTAGTCTCGATAGATACCAACCTAGGCAATATCGTGTTCTTTGCCCAGCACACATGCGCAGTGGATACACACACATACGGAACAATAAGCTGTGAAATACATTGTGTTCATTCCGTGCTGGGCAAAGAACACGACATTGCCCCAACCCATAAACAGGCACAATGTTGAAGGGAATTTTAGACTACATTTTAGTCACCCGAAAAATCGTCCTTTTTTATGTCCCACTCACCTTTTTTGAGACTCAAAGTTGTCTTTGAATTAGCTCTGGATCCTAGCTCTCTGTATGAGAGCTATGGAATGGGCCAATTCCACGGTAACAGAAGGACAAATCAGACACAATTTTCAGCTTGCAAACACTTATTTCAGAAAAACTTTATTTGTTGAAGTCAATTTTATACCATAACCCTAACGCTACTACGTCTCACAGTCACCTCACAGCCAGCACCACGTGGCTTGCGCGCGCACAAGTTCTATCTCCTGTAGCACTAAACTACGGGTATATATGGTCTCCGATTTTTTAGCCTGTGAAGCCCTCCCCCCGTGGCTGAGTGTTAGTATATCTCGCCTGTCACGCGGCCGACCCGGGTTCAACTCCCGGCGCCGGCGGACATAATTTTTCCCATTTTTTATTTAACCCCCTCCCCCTTGTTCTTCGTTCCATCCCCACTGCCACGTTCTAGGGTTAGGGTTAATTATATAAGTGTAGCTAAAACATTTATTATCCATTAAAAAATTCATCAAAATTGTCTTTCGTTTACGACTTATGCATATTAATGCGGGCGGTAACGGAAGGACGGTGAAATGGACACGGGTTTTTCACTACCGCCATATATTGCGAAAACGCTCTGAAGTTTGTGAGTCAATGTTATTTTAATGTTATTTTATGAGATCCCTCTGGTTTTGGCATTACTTTGACACTGTTCATTTATAAAATTGTCATTGCGTTTACTTAAAACATAGCCAAACGTAATTAAAGATTCGGTAACGGAAGGACGGTAACGGAAGGACGTGTGAAATTCCCTATACATTTAGTACTAAAAGTGAACTACATAGTGATAATACAAATTACGGTTGATTCAAGAAGCTGGAATGTGCAAAAAACACTGTTAATCACATGACTGAATACTAATACAATATTAGTAGTTAGTACATGTATTCTAATTGGTAATTGAACTAATTAAAATTGCTAATTAAACAGTACAACTAATTAAGGATTTGTGAAATATGTATTCTACATTTATACACATGAATCCTGGCGAATTTTCATGTTGTTTTTTATTCCAAATTTTATATGGATTCATAATCTATAAAGGCAAGTAAACAATTGACAAAATATCTATTAATTATAACAGTTTGGGCATTTAAAACAATGCCACATAATAAGTTACTATCCAGACTGTTTAACTGTAGGTCTACATATCAAAAAGTGGTGAAAAATTGCCATTTATAGGTAGGCATTAGATCAGAGTAAACCAAGAAGCCTAACTATAATCTGCAAGGTACCTTATCTAGTCTGAAATAGCTTAATATCATGATTGCTAATTAATATAATTTAAATCAATTAACAAAAGCAAGTAATTTAAGTTTTAAATAGTTCCACTTAACATTATTGCCGGGTCCTAATGATAAAACTGAAAACTTGTAAATCCCATACACCAAAAGACCGTGACCAATAATGACGAGAAGCCATTTTGACCACTTAAAATCCTAAATAGAGTTTGTGACTCTGATTATCTCTACATATTCCAGTTATTGGTTGGCTGGACAACACTCAGACCTTATTAAATGGTCTCAATTGATCTAGTTCTTGAGAAAATGCCCCCTGGAAATCATCATTTGAGCCCAAACTCATAATTTTTGCCAGATTCCGAACTTTTCAACCAATTTTGTGTCGTCTCGTTCATAGTATTAATATCAGAAATACAATACGAAACATACATTTCTAATAACATTTAAACATACTCTTTTGCATGCAAAAGACTAGAATTGCATACAAGGTGGCCGCATCAAGTTATTTCACCTTGAATTTGGACCGATTTACAACGTTTTGTGGCTGGACCACTTTTGAGGGGGTCCATTTTCTGGGGGGCGGGGGGGGGGGGGGGGGCATGTGATTTGGTCTTTTTTGGTATTTTTGTTAATATTGGGCACCAGTCATGAGTACATTAACATGACTAATAAGGTCCCTAATGTTATAGAGGCTGTACCATCCACCCACAAACATTTGATAAAGTCATGTCCGAAAGCTCGAAGGGCCATTGTTGACCACCGGGCAATTCCATGCAAAGGTGGACATGACCACTAATTTTCAAGTTATTCATATCCTAACATATTTAGTATCAAATTAAAGCTAAAAGTCTAAATTTTCCAGAAATGAACTTTATTTTCATTTTTTTTACATATTTTGTGTTTTTTCCCCGTTTTAATTAGCATAATCTACTAATTTGATTAATTTTGTTGTAAAATCTGTTATTTATAATGCTATTCATTTATAAACTGAAAATAATAACTGTAAAATTATTTTATCAGTTGTGAGCTCTTACATACTTATATTATTCTTTAAATTAAAAAAAAACCAAAAAAAACTCTGCGTCGCGACTCAACGATCAATTTTTATTAAGATTTCACCAAAATGTCACGCTGTTACCGAAATAATTGATGTTTTTAAGGTTTTTTTACATTTTCATTAAATCTACATATACAAATTAAATAATACTTGCAATGCAAATCACACTCCCATAGACCTATAACATACATGCTTCAAAGATGCAGTACTACCTTTTGTTAATTAATTATTTCAATTAGCAATATGTCACGCTGTTACTTTTTTGGTAACAGCGTGACCCCCATTGAATTATACAGTGAGTTCCAATACAATTTTTAAGTTAAATGTGTTTTAATTGGATAATTTAATTAACTTAATATTGTATTTAATATTGTATTTTATCTATTTTAAACTAACACAGAACACTATAATGTGATTTAATTTAATTAAAATCAACAATCACTATAATCAGTGTAAGTTTTGGAGATCATTGTATCGTCAATGTTTGATCTTTTTGCATTGCTCATATAGGGTCAGCCTTTGGTCACGCTGTTACCGTCACGCTGTTACCGTATGCAAATTTGTTTATTGTATCATATATATTTAAAATCATAAGATATTTTCTTTTTTATACAGGGAAGTTATAGCTGACTTTCTTATAATTACAATCCACCTGATGAAACTTTAAAATAAAAATAAAGTTCACAGAGTTTTGACCATTCATAAATGAGAAAAATACCTATGTCCTTTTTAGCGTCACGCTGTTACCGCACTCATTAATATTCATATTTCATAAATGTGAATGATTTTTTTCTTTTTTTTTCTTTCTATGTGTAGGTTGTACTAGTAGTAGTAGAAATGCAATAACAAAATGTTCTGAATAATTCAAGTGTGTATGTTATTTGCATATGAAGTGTGAAAATATCTTCCAAACCGTCACGCTGTTACCGTGGAATTGCCCCAGGGTGCGCCCCTAAAATTGAAACGAAGCGCACAGCGCAAAACCTAATTTTTTCACATGTTTCAGTATTGAGCAGGCTGAACAGTACCAAACCCACAACAAAGCTCACAAGTTCTTTAGTTGCTGAGGAAAACTCCTATAAAGTAGGTAGGCCCTACTTTAAACCGCGGAACATTGAAATAGCCCATTCTTAGCAAAGGTCGTCGAACTTTGTAAGACCATAGCGACCCGACCGAACAGAATGGAATTTGAATTTTTTCCTTTCGACCTCCTCTATAGAACCACCTAAAGTACTTTTTAGTGAAATATGAGCAAAATCCATGACCTATGGTGAGGTGCCTGTCCCAATTGGCATGGAATGCCTCTTGAATGCACACAAGATGATATTATAGGGCCTGAAGAGGAACCTTGCCCATTAGCATAATACCGGTAATATGAAACAAGCTTAATGCGTCAGACTATATAGACCAGGCTAAAAGTGAGATAGGTATCACTTGGAGGCGTTCTTTATCTCATGTGGTTTTTCTAGACCAGAATTTCATGAGGAATAAGAATATCTTTGGTAATCAACCCAAATCCTGAACGCGCCCCCAGGAGACAGCAAAATCCAAAATGGCCGCCATACAGGGGCCCCAAAATTCAAATGGCTTCAATTAAGTTAAAAAACATACCAAATTGTTCGGCTGAGCACAAGGATTCCAAAAATGTATAGTTTGTCCCACTTCCGATGTTTGGTTAACGAGTTGTCGGGCAAAACGTTAAAAGGTCGTTGACCTTTGCATATGGGGTCAAAATTTAAACGTGCTCCGATTTTGAAAAACAATATCTCAAATTGCTCGTATGATCACAAGGATTCCAAAAATGGTAGTTTTTACCATCTAGCGTGTCTGTAGTACCTTATAAAGGGGTCAAAAGGTCAGGTTACATATTGACCTATATGGAACCTGACCTACTGACCCCTTGATAAGGTACCACAGACACTCTAGATGGTAAAAACTACCATTTTTGGAATCCTTGTGATCATACGAGCAATTTGAGATATTGTTTTTCAAAATCGGAGCACGTTTAAGTTTTGACCCCATATGCAAAGGTCAACGACCTTTTTACGTTTTGCCCGATAACTCGTTAACCAAACATCGGAAGTGGGGCAAACTATACATTTTCGGAATCCTTGTGCTCAGCCAAACAATTTGGTATGCTTTTTAACTTAATTGAAGCCATTTGAATTTTGGGGCCCCTGTATGGCGGCCATTTTGGATTTTGCTGTCTCCTGGGGGCGCGTTCAGGATTTGTGCTGATTACCAAAGATATTCTTATTCCTCATGAAATTCTGGTCTAGAAAAACCACATGAGATAAAGAACGCCTCCAAGTGATACCTAGCTCACTTTTAGCCTGGTCTAATAGGCAATGGCAAGGATCATTAACATAACAATAAAGCCACTTAAATAGAGTTGTGCAATCATCTTTAACACTTAGCAACATCACATAATACACCAACATCACAAATTGGTAAGATAATTTGATTATAAGTGGCAGTACACACAAAAAATGACAGCCTTTTGTCCTTCCGTTACCATAGTTTGGTAACGGAAGGACAAGTATTAATTAGTTCTAATTAATAAGGGGAAATACCAAAACTGAATTGAATAGTTTTATATTGTAGGCCTACCTAAACTTGCTGTGCGTAATTTTTTTTTTTTTAATCTCTCTTCAATTTTTAAAAATATACTAACTTTAGCTACTTTTATGGTAACGGAAGGACAGATTTGAAGGCAAAATGCCAGAAGCCGCTGAAGTGTAACAAATGCCGCAATTACGAAAAAACCATTTTGGACTTGTTTCATACAGTCTAAATGTTACACACACATAAAAAAGAGGATGTTTTACATTTGTTTCTTACATAGGCCTACAGGGTGTATTCATTTTTCATATAATTTACCCTATTTTTAGGAAAAAATAACTCATTGCATAATCCAATATTTAACATACCAAACGACGTAATTTTTTTATTTCAACTAAAAATTCACTAAATATAGACTTTCAGCTTTCATTTGAGACCAAATTTGTATGGTTCGGATGAATTTAAAATTTTGACTGCCATGTCCACTATTTCATGAGTCAGCATCGCAAATGGTCGATTATTATCATCAATATTCTTCAAATTTTCTGAATAAAATTAGTAAAACTTTTGCTTTCAGATATCATGTTGTTCAAGTAATGTGTATACTAAGCCTGTAAATTTCCGTTTAATGCTCTGACCGTTTAAACGTTGAATGAAACATGTGTTTAACCGTTTAAACGCTGTAAAATGTTTCTATGGCATTCACTGTATTCATTTTATTTCTTTGCGATCGCGATCGTCACATTTTGTTAGTCGCCATTTTTTATTCTTAGTCTAAATCCTCATCAGTCGTTTAACAATATCGATATAATGCGTGTATGATAGGCCTTGATTTCTACAGTGTTTTTATTTCTAGAAACGTTATCGTAATAATGTTGACATGTATACTTGGTACAACAAGGCCGTTTCTACTGGGTTTTAGGGGAATTTATTTCTAGAAACGTTATCGTAATAATTTTGACATTTATATTTGGTACAACAAGGCTGTGATGGTTGTACGGAATGAGAATTATGAGTAAGCTTACTTGTTTACCTAAATTAAGTCTGACTTTTAAAATTTTATTAGGGCTTAATACGTTTAGCCATTTAGCGAATTCTGTAAACGTTTAAACACCCTATTGAGTGTTTAAACGTTTAAACACCCTATTGAGTGTTTAAACGTTTAAACGTTTAGAACTTACAGGCTTAGTGTATACATTGGTTAAATATCTCAACCTGTTCCTATTTCCAAGAAATACTGGCTTGAATTTCGTTCGCCCTATTCAGGCCATAGTAAAACGGCGATGTGGACTGTCTATGCTTCATTTCGTACCCTAGTAAGTTCCAAGTCTTGTCAAAGTCATCGACTCCAGCCGTCACAACATTATCTGACGCATTCATTATTGATCACATGTACATTGTACACATGTAACTCAAATAACCGGCATACTTTTTTGGTGGTGTTATGTGATTCAATTGGAATTAGCAAACATGATTTTACAGTGTTGGACCACAATCCTATTTTAAATATTTAATTTCAATGATGTTCTTACTTTTATTCCATCTTCAGTGGTTTCTTGGTTACAGCCCCACAGAAATTTATCATTGGCTCAACAGAGAGAGTATGTGTAACTTCATTTGAATTGAGCGAGCATGCAATACGGATCACTATCGGTGGTGCAATAAACCTTGAAGTGTCGGAAAACATCACAGGAGAAGACATGTGCTTGGACATTAAGGTAAAAGTTGATTTGAATTTGAATTTTTTTAATGGAATATTCATTATTTTTGCATTTTTTCGCACCATAAGAATATTTTAACTCTTTTGTAAGAATTTGCTATGACGTACTATACTCAATTTTGAAAGAATATTAAAAAAAAAGAAGAAGAAAGCTAAACTAAGCAAGAAACAAACAAAAATTAGAGCAAATTTTAAATTCAATATTTCAAATGTTGATCGCAGCCCAATCGAACCTTTGTACTATGCCCGGGTACTATGATAATTGGTCTGAAGTACAATCCTAAAAAAAAGTAACTGACCAGGTAATAGGCCTAAATATGCTCAAAACTCTTAAACTATGGTTCCAATTTAAAAATATTAAATTATTTCTCCTCTTCAATGAGAGACATTGTTCGTGAAGATCGGTTATTTATTAAGAAGGCTATGACACCAAAAAGAATGAAACAAAGTGTCGTTTTCATTTTCGCCCTTGGGTTTTCATCATACAGATTAGTGTGACAGGTATGTGTATGGCAGGAGTATCTATGCTAACGTCAGGCCCGTAACTAGGGGGGGCGGATGCCCCCCCCCCCCCCCAAGTCTGAAAAAAGTCCTTTTGTTTGTACCAATATACCCTTTTTTGTACCCATGTACCTTTTTTTGGTACTAATTAATGTACCTTATTTTTGGTACCAATGTCCCTTTTTTTTGTGAAAACGCCCCCACCCACCTTAATATTCCCGAAAACGCCCCATTTCCCATTGTGTAAAGCGTTTTTTCGGGCCGTTTTGGACTAAAACATGTCCTAACCCCCCCCCCCCCCCATCCCCGCTCTCAAAATTTTCTGAGATGACTAAAAAAATTGGGGGCAACCTTTTACGATTTTTTGGGTACCAATGTACCTTTTCCAGAAAATACGCCCCCCCCCCCCCCTAAAAAAATCCTGCTTACGGGCCTGGCTAACGTTATTCGCGGCAAACGCTGGGGAATAATTTTAAGTTTTAAGTTTTATATTTAAAAAAGGGTATGGTAGTTGATTATTTGTGTCAAATTGTATGTCATTTTAAGTTACCTGACCCATTTGAACAGACAAATGTTCAGATGGTTGACTTACAATGTATGGGTCACTTGGGTGTCAAATTGTAGCATTGAAGTTGGGAAAATTTGGTCAGACGACAGTAATGCTGGGAGTAATTTACATTTTCTTGAAGAATATTAGACACTCCTGGTGTATGGGCTGTATTGATCAATTGCATTCAGTGCCAGAAAAAATGAAAATTTCACTTTCATGGAAAAAAATTCCCTTTAAATTTGCATGTATTTCTTTATTTTTTACCTAAAATGTCCCTTCCCTCCAAAGCAGTGTTTTCACTCACCTTATACAAAGGGTGGGTGAAATACCCTTCACTTTTGATTTTCACCCTTCAGAATTTTTCTCAGGAGTGAACAAGAAACACCTGCAATTTACCAAAAAGTCTAGCTACATGTATTGGGGGCCTAGGTTAATCAGTTTCAAATTGGCCAGAAATATTTGGTTGTTATCTCTCCGCATGCAAAAGTAATCCAAGCGCTCTTATGCGACTGTGTCTAGACGCACAAGGTTTTCGTCGCACGCGCACGTCACACATATGATGCACCAGTGCGCTTGATGCCTTCACTAGACCGCATCCTTCTGTATTCATTCGCTGCTGTAAGGAGGCTTCGCCAATTTGGAACTGATCAAACGATTATAGTAGATTTATATGAACAACGTTTTTGTGTTTTGTGACTTTACAATGTTAACAGATTCCTGACATTAACATTCGATCATCACAAGTAGAAGCTCGCTTACAAGCGGAGGTCACCGGAAGGTCATCTGTAAACGGCGAACCATTCATAGAAAGTCGAGAACAAAAAATTCTTCTCATCAGTGCTACCGAAAAGGTCCAGACATATGTGCAGACAGACAAACCTATCTACAAAGCTGGTCAGACAGGTACGTACATGTACTTGGTGATTGGTCATAAAGATGGATATATCATTTATTGCACCCATCATGATTGGTCAGAAAGATGAATATATCATTTATTGCACCCATCAGATACATTGTTAGGATAATTGTATCCCTGATAAAGAGTGGAGTGAAATATTTTAGAAGCTGTATTTTAATTGGTTATTCTTAAACAGCTAAGAAAGTTTAAGCAATCTCATTGGTTCTCAGAGAAATCGGCGACATCTCTATGAGACAATAGAACACGGGGAGGTGGGCTTACGTTTTAACAGCGCGCCCGACCTTCACAATGCGTGGTTTGCTCCATAACGCGCAGTTCTGCAGTGCGTCTTTAGCGCTTTTCCTGCGTTTATGCCGGCGCTGCGACGCTTACGCATGGTTTACTCATCGCATGTGATTGGATGGAATGTTTGTGGGCTATTCGATCCTAGCAGGGGTAAAAGTTGTCAAATGTAGACAATAAAATGTACTTATTTCTTTGATAAATGTCTAAAGTATGATTGTTTAAGAATGAGAATAAAGGTATTGTTTTTAGACCGTACCCGTGTTATATTGTCTGACATAAATGCGTTCGATAGTATTATTTTTTGCGTAGAACAACTCCGCCTGCGGCGTCGTTGTTCTACTTAAAATAATACTATCGTCCGCATTTATGTCAGACAATATAACACGGGTACGGTCTAAAAACAATACCTTTATTCTCTAATTATACAATGAGTATGTCTTGTAATTAACCAATCATAAACACTGTTATAGATAGGCAGGTAGTGCCCAGGGGTTTATATAAATAGGACACAACAAATACTTAAATAACATTTCAATACACCAATTTGCTGAACATGGTCAGTGATTTAAATGATATTCAAAAGATTTGGAATTTACCCTTTTTTCCTTCAATTTCTGTGAGGAACATCCAAATGTTATATTTTGCCGAATTTAGCAAAGATCGTTTGAATTTTAGATCAAATTTCTCCAAGAGATCATTTGGTGTATGTGTGCGTCTGTAATTACCTGCAAACGAGGATGCACACCCGTTTTTTTACATTCCAACTGCGGACACACCACCAAATGCGGACGTCTTTGTTTCCCTGATACTGGCAAAGTATTGCGAACAACATAAAAACGCTATTTAAACGAGGACCTCTTTGGTGATACTCTCCCTGATACACCCATTAGGCCTCTGTTGGATAGCGCACTGTCTAGTTGGCGGTTTGACACCCAACACAACCGCCATTTTGGTCCTCGGTGTGCCGGTGTGTGTCCAGGTTGGTGGGTGGATAGTACCACGTTTGGTCCTCGTTTGCAGATCATTACAAGTAGGTGTAGGTAATCACCGTCAATCGCGGACCTTAGTGTGAATACACACCATCCAACCGTGGACACACCTGCAACCGAAGACAGACCTCGTTTTCCTGATACATGTTTGTCCAAAATGATACAAAAAGTGTAAAAACGCTATCCGAATGAGGTCCTTGCATGTGATACCCCCTGACATACCTCTGTTGGATAGTGCACTGTCTGGTGGGCGGTGTGATACACATTTTGTTTAATCGCCATTTTGTCCTCTATTTGCCGGTGTGTTCTCGTTTGGATAGTACCAAATCAAGGTCCTCGTTTGGCGGTGATTTCCTGTAGGGATGGGTGTGTGTAGCTATTTGTTATGGTGACAATGTCGCATGTAATCATGTGCCATTTCAAAGATCTTTGCCAAGTTTAAAAAGGGAATGTTACTGTAACAGAATTATAATTATCCTATTGTCATGCTTTCTATTTCAGTCAAGTTCCGCATCTTATCCCTGTCGTACCCGGACCTGAAGCCATATACAAAGAAGGTGAGATTTTTAGGCAGTAACAGCATGGATTTCTTGTACTGTATCTGTAATGTGTAAATGAGTTGCAGGGTGTTTGAAGCTACTTCCTGGATCTAATTCAATGGATGGCTCAATGAAGCCATTGTTTTTAAATTCAAAGTTGTGCTTTCAAGTTATCAGTGGCTGCGCCAGAAAACAAAATTCAGTGGGGGAAGGGGAAAAAGAAAAGTCTGAGACTCTGAGGGCTATTTTGCCATTTTAAAAATAATTTGGGTGGGGGCGGATAAAGGCTTTGAGGGTGAATTGCCCGCCGCCACTGTATTGATTTCAACAATAAATTTGAAGTTAATTTTGCTCTAAGTGCCAACGGCCAAAATTGTTGTAAGTGATATTTATTTAATTCAAGACTTATTTAATATAAATGTCCATACTAATTGTCTCATGCAGATCAGGCAAGTGTATGTGCAAGAACCGGGTGGTAGACGGGTGCAACAGTGGAGTAGTGTTGACACACAATCTGGGCTGGCTGACATGGAGATGCCCCTGTCACCAGAACCCCCGCTGGGTAACTGGACCATATTTGTTGTGGTGCACGGGACTGGTGGCCGTAAGGTGCAGCAGATATTTGAAGTCGGAGAGTATGGTGAGTGACACAGCAGCCTAATACTATGAATATATAATAGATATACATGTGCACACAAACAGGGCTCAAATTAACGAAGGCATCAAAGGCAATTGCCTTCAATGCCCCACCTAGTTGACTGCCCTCAATTTCTGGCTGTTTTCACTTTCGTTTAAAAGTTACACAGTTGCCTTGGAGAAAGTTAGTGCCCCTTTCAAATTACCTTGAATTGCATGCCCTCTACATTTCTTAATTTGAGGCCTGCACACAAAAACAGCAATGTATGATATAGGTTAGCTGAGGAATTGCACCCGGGATTCCGGTGTGGGAGCGTGGCTAGTATGATACACTAGATTGGCAAAGTCGTACATTTCTTAATTTGAGGCCTGCACACAAAAACAGTAATGTATGATATAGGTTGGCTGAGGAATTGCACCTGGGATTCCGATGTGGGAGCGTGGCCAGTATGATACACTAGATTGGCAAAGTCGTTGTATTTAGTACGAAGTTAATTCAAGCATCTCATTTCTTATGCGCTGCTGATCCCCATATAATACTTCTTTCAAATAATGGAGCGATTAGCATTTTAAACAATGGGAATTGTTCATTAGGACAACAGCTTCTTGTTGGTGCTGTTCAACCTCTAATTGCTCCAGTATTATGTGTGCTACATTCGGGCTGTGAGAATTGAGCGCAAAATATCGCAAGTTGTACGGTATAGTTCCATTTTTAAGAACGGTTACAGGCCGAAATGCTATTCGATGCCGGTAGATCATGTAGGCTGCTGTGGTTGAGCGAGTTATCAGGGGAAAGAGAATTGCTATTTAAATCTGACATTTGTGCAGCTCAAATAAAAAAGAGGGAATAAATAAAAGAAGCACTTAGCCTATTTCTTAATCTAATAGAAAATAAGACCAAACTTTTTCATGACTTTTTACTATTAGGTTTAATCAGTTCCAAATTGGCGAGAAATATATGTTTTTTATCTCTCCGCGTGCAAAAGTAATCCAAATGTATGTGCATTGTTTTATTGGCACATCTGAGTGTCAGGCATAGGATTCACAATGCGCCATGTAAGTGTTTTGCACACCAACGCTCTTTTGAATTAATTCGCTTGTGTATAAACTGGTTTGCCAATTTGGAACTGACTGAACTATAGACACTATTAAGGAGTGAAGAGCTATTCTATCCGCCGAAATGCATCCCATTCATTGTTTCCTACTAATGATAAACCCACAAAACCTACACTATATGCCTGCAATATTGTGATCACTTTTTTTCTCTTCTCATCCGAACAGTACTTCCTAAATTTGGCGTCACTGTCCAATCTCACCCATCGTACATAATTCCAGAAACGGAGATGGTTAATGTGAAGATCTGTGGAGAGTAAGTAGACCTTTTCTTATCAAATATATATAAGCAAGAGAATTAAAGAGACCTTGATGTTGCAAGGTTAAAGCTTTCGATTTACTCAGCCTTCATCAATGCTGCAAAAAACATTGATTAACTCGCATAAATAATGCTGTTTTATGCTATCTCAAACTGTTTAAAGAATTGTGTGCAATTAAAAGGCAAACATGCATGACTAGTTTGGTATGTAGATGGTTTTGACAGCACCAGACGAAAATGTAAAACAGGTACAGTTTTGGAGAATTGAAAAAGAGCTGTCTTATTCTAGAACAGCAAATCTATGAGTGAGAAAGAAGAACATATTGAATGACCCTTGTATGTAACGTAACAAAAACGTATCAGTAGGTAGCCTGCATTTCCCATTCCGGAACAATGTCTAAATCATGATTTATAAGGTTGAAAAATTAAAATATTGATGTACTTGGCCTGTATTTACCGATCTTAATCTTATGTACTTGATCTGGCCTGCAGCCATGATTTTGTGGGCGATGTTTTATCCTTTTTATCCAGAAAATGAGTTTTCCAGAAATGTTATCGGTATGACTCAAACATGAAATGTTTTGTTCTCCATATAATGCCATAGCCTTATCGGACTCTCTGGGAGGTGATGCAAATTTGTATTTCCTAAATAGACTAAGGGCGCGTTCCCACTGTGGCTGTTTGATACCAGGACGTGGACTCGATGCTACATCGAACCTACTTCCAAGCCTAGTGGGAACGCGCAATAAGGGGTTCGACCCTACATCAACGATGTAGGGTCGAAACCTACTCGAAGAGGTAGTCTCGCACCTAGGACGTGGTATCAAAATCGCTAGTGAGAACGCGTTTTACTTATCGTATGTGGACTCGTACCACTTGTTCCACAAAAACAAGCGTGTTGCGCTGCGTCAGACTGCGCCGCCGTCCGCCGCGCGCTTCAAAATGCAATTTCACGCGGCCAAATGTCATGCACGCGTGGTATTTACGCGGTAAGTACGCACGGCGCACTCGCTTAAACTTGTAAACAAGTAACATCCGGGTAAGTGGACTCGATACCACATCGGTATTTTGATGTATTTTAATCGCACAATGAGAACGCAACATCACTGTTATGCATGTAGACTCGCACCTAGGTATGAGTCCACATTCGCACAGTGAGAACACGCCCTAAGTGTACCTGCCAAGTGTATGCACCCAATGTAGGCTAAAGTTCAGAAAGAATATCACTAACTTTATCATCCAATCAAATCGTTTGGTTGAATCAGCCCACTAGCTGTTAACTAGCTTGTTTTTACTGCCTGTTCATCCCATGGTAAACATGGTTTTACCCAGAATAGTGATTTCCTGCACTGTAGTGGATGAGTCATACAGTCCAACCTTGATGCTATGACCCCTTTTTTCCCGGCTATCCAGCTGAATGATCCCAAAAGAAATAGAGGTAGATTGTGAATGTCCCTTCTAGTCTGTCAGGCCCACCAAACTTATATTTTGTAATCCTTCCAGTCATATCAATGAAGGTTAAATATGACACAGTTGACAACACCACAATTATGTCATGTTAATATTACTCAATTGACAACAGCATAATATTACATAATTGACAACAGCATATTTCATACTTTTTGTTTTATGCAGATATAGCTATGGGGAACCTGTCACAGGTTCCATCGATGCCAATTTCACCATTAGAGGAACACAGCGATGGGGCAGACCAAGACCAAGACCAGTTGTAACACGGTCAATTGATGTAAGTTGAATCAGTTAGACTTGATATGCACACACACACACACCCCCACCCTCCCATAACCCCACCCTATCCCATTCCAAAGAGGAGAAATTAAATCTCATTCCTCAATACTCAATCCAAAATGGCGGCTCCCTAGTTATAGTTATATCTATCTCACCATGTAGTATTGTTTACTATCATTATCTCACCATGTAGTATTGTTTACTATCATTAAAGGCACATTTAGTTAAGTTGAAACAAAAGAGAAATGTTAATTATTTACCCTAAAACTATTGAACAAATACAAATATCCTCCCCATATTCACCCCAACATTTGTAACAAGAGGAAAACGCCTACATTTGATGAAACTCTGCAAATTTTCTAGAAAATGTCCTAACATTTTAGATTCAGAAAAATCACCCGCAGATCGGTTTTGCTGATCATAGCAGGTCCGCAAAAGTGTATTGGATCAATTGGAGCAGATGTCAATTATCCGGCGAGATTTTTGTTAAAGTCATTTTCTTGTAAAATGCCGCAACAATAGGTTTATCCTTCCAGCTGTGCCTAAAATAAAAACATAAAATAGAGGTTTCTTTAACAAAATAAGAGTACTTGTGATGGTTTAGTTGCATGCTGCACTTCACCCACCCTTTGATGGTTTTTACCTAAAAGAAATGTCTAATTGTGCTAAATCAGGCTCTTATCTTTAATATATAACTAAGCCAACCCTCTGACTGGGAAATTCTACTTCAGAATGGGATACATACAATATTCACTTTTAACGGTACATTAATTTTGTCATTCTCATTTTATTTTTTCACAACAATTTTTATTAATTCACACAATTTTATTTGGAAAATTAGACATCTTGAGGCATCAACAAATCCCGCCAAACAAACCTCCCCCTTTAATGCCTGATCTCCAACTTAAAGCATAACCGTTTTTGTTGCAGTCAAATAAAAGAATGGGCGACTACGGCGTAGCAAGACAAATATGTGGCGGTAAAAAGGTCGCCCTCTGGCTGGGTTGCCATAGACGCAACACCAACCAGAGGATAAAATTCAACTACCGGTCAACAACTTAGTTTTATTTCATAGTAGCCTGTCGAAATACTTTATTATAAATGTCAATACATGTACATGTATATTGATATCCACCTCTAAACATTTGCAGGACACAGGTTCTGATGGCTGCCACATGTTCAGTATTGAGGCAGCTTCACTGGAGGTTCATCAGTGTTTTTATGAAAGTAGATCAACTGAATATAGATTGCACGTTGAGGCAGCATTCACGGAGCAAGGAACTGGTAAGAATTTTAAAACGTCTTCTCATGATTAACGATGTATTTTAGTATATTTATGGTATTTTATACTTTTTATTAACTGCTTCTCCTTACTTTTCCCTCTTATACTACATATTTCAAATTACACAGGGATTAAAGTGTTTGTCTTAAGGTATAATTGTGTAAAGATAAATCAGGATTGACCTGCTTCTTGTGTCATGTTATGTGATTTTCTTAGCTTGTGTTTCACACAACCAATTCAAATTTGCCACCAAATAACTGAGTTGGCAGTGTCCGAAGTGTGCCTACTTTAAGGTAATGCTATGACGTCATAGTTCACACTTAGAAATCCAAAAGTGTATTGTCTGAAAGACAAAGGTTCATAGTTTATATTGATCACGCTATCTCTCAATATAATCATTCATGCGTCTCGTGACAAGATCACTTTCATTACATATTGACCAACCCTTGTATACAAGTACAGTATGATAATGCAAAGACCTTGAAGACATTCTTTAGATAATATAAGCCATTTTCAGAAATGCCACACAAAACAAATATTTCACTGAGCAATGCTATACTTGAAATATCCTTCCTTCCTCCTCAGTACTGGGAGGAGGGGAGTTCTTGAATTTGATGCATCCTTATTGATTAAGGCTTGAAGCTTGTACATAACATTAATTTTGTATACTTTTATGAACACTTTTATAGATGTTACTATGACTGAGACTGGCAATGTAGCAAGTTTGGAAAGGAATAAGTACACATTGGTTATTGAGGGTCCAGACAGCTTCAAACCTGGTCTTCCATATCATGGAATGGTAAGTGTGAATCTGTACACTTTGTTTATTGAGGGTTGGCTCCAAAGCTTCAAATCCTGTCCTCCATATCATGGAATGGTAAGTGTGACTCTGTACACTTTATTTATTGAGGGTTAGCTCCAAAGCTTCAAATCCTGTCCTCCATATCATGGAATGGTAAGTGTGACCCTATACACTTTATTTATTGAGGGTTGGCTCCAAAGCTTCAAACCCTGTCTTCCATATCATGGAATGGTAAGTGTGACTCTGTGCACTTTGTTTATTGGGGTTGGGTCCAAAGCTTCAAACCCGGTCTTCCATATCATGGAATGGTAAGTGTGACTCTGTACACTTTTCAAACCCGATCTTTCATGTCATGGATGTGGACACTGTTTTGGTCCATGTTATTGTAACTAAATCGAGAACTTAATTAATGATCTAATCCTACTATTTGTTTCTTGCAGGTACGACTCAACTACCCAGATAACTTTCCTGTTAACAACAAAGAGGTTAAGATGATATTAACAAACTTTGAAGGCGGGGAGGGATTCACAGAAAGAGTCACGGTGACAGTCAACAATGGAGTGGGAGATTTTGTCTTCACAACGCCAAGAAATTCGGAAAACACCAAGATCAAGATTCAAGTAAGGCATACCAGGCATCCACACTAGGATTTCATATAGCATATCTGCAATCATTTTTCAGAATATGACACGAAACCCCAATCAAACCTCCTTTTTTTCACCAAAGAATGCCTTTCAATGATTGCAAAGTACTTTTCGTGCACCTGCAGACAAAGGGCCTTTCAAAGGGTGTGACAGAATCATACCTATATTAATCCTCAGCCCTGATGGGGCGGGGGAGATACCCACGTTTGATGTTGATAAGGATGTGCTGCTGTAACATACAAAATTAGACCCATTCATAGTTTTTGACCAAATTTAATATAATACCAAATGTGCTCATGATGCAAAAACGAATTTGGAATTCCCAAAAAAGTATCAGATATTTTCTTTATACAGTCATCATCATAATCCTACATACAAAAATGTGTCTAAAAAATAATAACAACCGACCATGGTTAATTCGGAGCACTCCAAAACTGGAATGATTCTGAACGCCATTCTTCCCTCAACCTAAATGTCTCTTTGTAAAGGATATCTAAAACAAAGGAAAAGTAAAAATTACCATGTTTTTGTTTATTGTTTCGAAAGGCTTCAGTGGTCCAAAGTGAATACCCCTCCCGAGTTACCTCCCGAGTTATCAACAATGTCAAGTATCTGCAAGCATGGTTTTCACAAAGCGGTAGCTTTCTACAGGTGGCCCCTATGCCTATGACTAAACAAGATGGACAGCAAGTCAGTATAGATGTTGACTTCACCGTCCCCACTTCGACGCAACCGATTATCAGATTTCATTATAAGGTGGGTACTTTATACAAATGTTTGTGGCCATTGCAGGCAGGGCTTCTGGGACTTCATATAGATGTATATATAAGGCACAAAAAAAGAGGGTTGTCTTAGAAACCTGCATGCATAGGTATGTGAAATAAGCTTCGGCGCGTAACTCTGCATTTTTCTTCCATTTTTTTGGTTCTGTATTAAGCTTGAATCAACACGAAAATGATATGCATGCATTTGGAAACCACCAAATTCATCGCATCGCAATGGGAGAGGAAGTTTGATTCGCAAAACATAAACCTCCTATTTATGGGCATATAGGCGTTTACATACAATACTGTCTTTATTGTGTTATGTCATCCTTTACATGACATTCTTATATTTAGTGGGGATATAAAGCCTGTGTGGCAAATGAGATTGGATTAAGACTATTCTTTTCTTATGTTTGACCGCCGACAGCAAAATTGTTAACTTTATTTGTTGGGAGCGTCTCTTTTTACTTAACTTTTTCTAACTTTCATTTCATTCAGTCATTTCATTCACTGGCGTGTCGTGTGTCCAAATGTGATTTTTTTTTTTAAACCTCCAAAATCATGAAATCACATTTTTTGGCACTTTTTGGTCTATAATTCCAAAAATAAATAAGATATTGAAAAGAAGAAAAAAACGTTCCATGGGAATTTTATTAGGATTATAATAAAACTTGACAAAATATATTTTCAGTAATCTTTTCCAAACCTAAAATGGGTCAAAAAATCATGGTTGGATTCATTGGTATACTTTTATATAGATTAAAGGAATAATGAAGGAGTTACAGCAGTTTTACGGAGGCCATATTGAGGGTCCACACCCCCTTAAGGCTAATTTCCATTATGAGGTATCAATTTAAAAACTTTATTTTTGCATGTTATGATGATGTTAAAATCAGACAGTGGATATAAGACCCCAAGAGGTATGTTTTGATGTGACAGGTCACATTTAGCCTGTATGGAATTTGCCAAGCCCATTTCTACATCTATGTATCTACCTGTGAAATGGAGCCTACAAAGACGGTATCAAGTCATGCTGTATCACGACAATGCAAGTTCTCACGATCACAGCTTGCCTCGCCCAGTCTTACCTTGATGAAAATATTATCTATTCGATGGAACAGCTACCCTAATCACCCAACTTGACTCTTGTGACTTCTTGCTTGCTGGGAAATAGAGGATGAGGATGCAACAGTGTATAGACGTCAAAGGAAGCTTGTTTGAAGGGAATGTGACTGCAGTTTTTGAAATTGTATGACCATATTTAGAAACATGGTCCAATTGACAAAACTTATTGATCCGCCCTTGTAAACTTTGAAATTATACCATGTTGAAGGTAATCAAACTTTGTAATCACAAGATATGATTTGAAGAAGCATATTTGTTTCTATTATTTTCTTTATATGTCACCAAATATATTGCCTCTATCTCAAAACTGTGTTTGCCGACAACATGTCCTTTGTGACGGGACTTGTCACATATGATACCATGATGCAGTGGTCGAATTCAAAAAATTATTCTTTTTCAATCACTATTATTGATTTTGAATGTACACACCTGTCATTTTTTGACACTTAGACTATATAAATTAGCATTTTTTTCTCTTCTCAACCTGTAGATAATGGCAAGGGGTAATGTTGTAAAAAGTGGCATACAAGAATGGAACACCCCCAGCCTACCTGTTGCCCCATTGCCACAGACACATGAAGCGATAGACATACATAACCGTGAAGAAAAACCACTAATTGATCTCTCTCGAGATTCTATTTGGTCATGGTCTAGACCTATTGGACCTGGACCTGGACCTCGTGTTGGAAGATCGCCACCAAGACCGCAGCCAGGGCCGTCAACAGGCGTTACAGGTATAATAAAGACTTTCAAACAAAGAAGATAGTCTGTCTCAGAAGCCCGCCCGCATTGGTATGTGAAATGAGCTACGGCGCGTAGGTCTATGCGCTGAGGCCTAAAAAACTCTTCTTTTTTTAAAATTATTAATTTTAATTTTTTTATTTTTATTTTTTATTTTTAAATAAAAGTTTAAAAAAAGTTCTCTGAAGCTTGGATTAGCAACAAAAAAAAATCCTCATACCTCATAGCCTATTTTCTAAAAAAAAGAACATAGACTGATTCAAAAAGAAATACTGTGTATTATTTCAGCAGGTAGGTCCTGTTTGTAGTTTTAATATATTTTTCTGTATTTTTTTAAAACAATTCTGTGCAGGCCTTGAGACTGTTAACATCGTAAGGTTCTCAATAAGTCCCAAGTATTAATATTAGAATTATTAGTATTATTAAAACCATGTCGTGAATATACTGAGGATGCATTGAATCATGAAATCACAGTGTCTTTGTCAGTCTGTTATCCTGTGTAATTTTAACCTTTTTGAAGGGTGTGACCATTGCAGGCCCTCCCCCTTCAGTAACATGGTCAAAAGTTCGCCATCAATTTCCACTCACTGATGTCTTTCCAATTCTTAACACTTTCCATGCGGCTGGCGTCTGCAGACGACATTCCAAAATTTCACAAATTGTTTCAATAATGTCAAAATTATTGAATTTCATTACCAAATTTGGAATCATCCTGAGAAATGCAATGAAATAAGTACAAACATGCTTAGTATTGGTTAAGTAATCCTTGAGATAGACTTTGAAAATTGGGAGAGGTTTCTGAAAAATCTGTTTTGTATACATGGTAAAACAAATAGCCGCGTGGGAAGTGTTAACTACACACATCGGCCATTTAATCTGAATGGTCAGTCAATATTTTTGAAACACTTACAGTGGTACAACCATATATGAAATGTCTTTTTTAATTCTTCAGAGCCTAGCCTTCCTGACTACCTAACCACAGATGTGACTCGTGTAAGCATTCCAATCACTGTGACAACCAAGATGGCGCCCAAGAGTAGGGTTATTGTGTACTACATTCGCAGCGATGGCGAGGTGGTGTCAGGTAGTGGGCAATTCAGTGTCGCCAATGTGTTTGAAAATCAGGTACTGTACTATAGAATTACCCCCTCCCTCTCTTCAAGTATATTTTGAACACATGTATGTTAAGTTATTTGGGCCCCATTTGTCAGCCATGATATTTTTGTCAATGTCACCAAAATAACCTCTTATTTTGACAGTTTATTACTTACAGACCCTACCATTCTACCAAACACCTAATTTGTGGACAATTTTGCAATTGATTTATCTAAAAGACTTAACACTCAAACCCGGGGTGCTCAGTGGTCATTACAAGGGGGGTATCATGCGCGTCCAAGGACTTTCAAAAAGTACCCTAAATACGTAATCGCGATAATGTGAAAAAGCACCCCCTAATCAAGTATGGCACAGTTTTTTACATACCCTAAGCAAGTAGTATCAGTATTTCCAATACCCTAAACAAGTACTCAAAATAGTTTGATACCCTAAACAAGTACTCAAAATAGTTTGATACCCTGGAGGCAAGTAATTTGTAACGTTTAAACCTCTTACCGCGTATGATACATTTCTAACCCCCCTTTTTTCCTTCCCTAATATTAGCTAAAAGTATTATGAAACAAATGCCGAGCTGATTTATCAGATCACTTGCGCAAATACAATTTGAGAAATATATCTCGCAAATGTATCATGGCTATTATTTATATAATCCTCATGGAGCAAATAAGGACCCTAAATACGAAAGCCAATGATGTAAAAAGACCCTTTTTCTTAATTTGGCTCGTAACGTGCCCCAGCTTGAAAAACTACCCTAATTACGTGATTTCTTGGACACGCATGATATCCCTCTTGTAATGACCACTGAGCACCCCGGGCACTCAAAGACCCCTTTTGTGGTCGATTTAAGAAAAATGTTCACCACATCTTTGGTGCAATGTGACATTTGTAGCCCATGCAGTGACCCCTATTGTTGCATATCCTTTGATCATAGAATGTCAAAGGTTAGGAAAATGCCAGCATTACACACACGTTCCATACTTCCATTTACTTAAATGTCCTCACTCACCGTGTTTAGTCCATTTACCTTCCTCATTGCAAATGCAACATTAGAGCACCAATCATTGCTTTGGAAACATGTATATGATATCAAACTGTGAATTAACATTGACATCACTGCAAAGAGGAAGGCTTTAAGGATGTGGTTGACACGCCGTATGTCGACACGAGGCATATCCCGACATGTCGCTACAATATTCATAATATACAATATATCGACAGAAAAAATTGAATATCCCTATACGAAATGTGCATTGAGTTGTGAAGATTGGTAAATTATTCCCTCTAAAAATCCACAAATCCATAATTTCCAAGTTGTATTTCTTTCTTATTTATCGTTGAACAGTACTGCTTTTATACTACTACTATTATATACTACTAGCGCGTGTGACAATGTTATGTTGCTGTTATCTTTCATTTATAACTCCTTCTGTAGTAATTCAGTTGCTATTGCACTTTTCACTAGCATGTGGGATATAAAAAGGGAGTAACTTCAGTACATCTGACGTCACATAAACATTTGATTTCGCACGTAGCGTCATCCTGTTGAGACATGAATGGAATACATGATTTTATGTTTTTTGGGGGGAAAATCTTTGTTTTGATATTATAGAAATATATAACAATTTGGAGTAGTCTGGTAGCTATCTGGGATTTTTCAACAGGAGATGGACATTATGATATGATTATGATTTTGATAGCCAGGGGTGGGGGAGGGGGGGGGGGGGGGGAGGGGGCTTGCTTGGAAGATTTATATCTGCAGAGGAGTACTTTTTTACTTGTCTTTTATCGAAACGCTTATATTCTGATTGTGTGTCATCCTATTCAGGTTTCAATGGATTTCAGCACTCAAGAAGCCCAGCCTGGAGCCCCTATGCAGCTCACAGTGACTGCCGCACCGCAGTCACTGTGCGCCGTAGGAATCGTCGACAAAAGTGTTCACTTGCTGAGAGATTCAAATCAACTGACGGCAAAGAAGGTATTATTTAAATATAGACAGTAAGAATCACAATTTGATAATAAAGGATAGTCGTACCATGAAATATTCATGATTTTTTGTTTTTTATATGCAGTAGTGGAAATACCCACATGACTTTCCACCCGGGTTGACAATCATGTGTGTCGCAGCTCTATTAATAATATTGTATGTACTGATCATAACAGTAGTATAGCTTTATTCCGTAATAATAAGAGCGATTAAAATCATGTCTTGGCCAGTTCACCCCTCGCTAGTCTAGTGGTTGACTTACATGCTTTACAGTGCAGAGGTCCATGGTTCGATTCCCACTAGGACCACTTTTTCAATTGACTATTTCTTTTGTAAAAGTTGGGTTAGAACATCGACGGTAAACCCGTCTATGAAATATTCTAAGTCCACAAAGTGTGTAGTTCCTAGTCAACCCGGGGTGGAAAGTCATGTGGGTATTTCCATCGCTGCGTATATGTGACGCGATCAAGAGGAATGAGTCGGATGTCGACCCTGGTCGAAAATGAGTTTTTAATACAGTCTTAAAGAAGACACCTATAGCTTTCAGAAACTGAAAACCCCATGTCGATACGACGTTTTGTTCCAAAGTTATGTCAAATTGTATACATGAATTTCCATCAAAACTTATGTAAGCCGCCATTTTGAATTGGCCATATCTCAATTTAGGATTCCCCGACATCCGACTCATTCCTCTTGATCGCGTCACATATATGTATGAATAATACAGGTTATACAGAAATGAGTTATATTAGGCCAAAAAAAAAGAAGGTTTGTCTCAGATGACATGAGAGACTGAAAATCTAATGCGGTCTGCGGATTTTTTTTAAATTTTTTTTTTTAAATTTAGACCTGATCGTCATTTATTTGGTCAAAAAGTTGGATTTTGCAAGATTTTTTTGAGAAAATTGAAAAAGAAAAAAAATTTGGAAAAAAATTTGGAAAAAAATTGAAAAAAAAAAAAAAATTGAAAAAAAAAAAAAAAAACCCTTAAAAAAAAGCTTACGCGGGCGGTTTCGGGAATGCGCGCGGGTCATCTGAGACAAACCTTTTTTTTGTTTTGGCCTTGCATGTTTAGAAAGTATTGTGAATTTGTGTCCAAGATCAAGTGGTACACAACTGTGAAAGTGGTAATTATCGTGCGATTAATTTGTCGCGCTTTGCAGATTTCAAACTTTTCAGTTCTGCATGTTCTACAAATATGCGATTGTTTAGCTTTATCACATAGACCTATACGCAAAAAAGAAGTATGTTCCTGCGTTATAATTTTTGTGTTAGCTACTTCTAGTGCGAAAATAAATGTAGCACCAAAAATGTCCTTTGGGAGAAGCAGGCTTTGTGAGAATGGTTATCAGCGAGTAGATTACAACAAAATGTTAACACCTCTGTATTTCAAAAAGTTGTAACCATTTAGATGTAAACGGCTTTAGTTTTGATCAATTTCAAATTGGCCAAGCCTCCTTATACTGCAGCGATGAATACGGGTGGACACAGGAGCGCATGAAGGCAACAAGCATACTATATATGTTGGATGCGTGCATGAGACCAAAACAGTGTGCGTGTGGCCATAATCGCACAAGTACGCTTGGATTACTTTTGCACACAGGGAGCTAACACCCAAATATATCTCACCAATTTGGCACTGATTAAACTATAACATTTTTACCATTCTGTGTTCCTGGTATTCAGGTTGAGTCTCCGCTACAGAGCTTTGACACCTACTCGGAGCATTCTATCAATCCATCTTCCCGCTGCAGCGGATCTGATTCAGATGATCCCAGATCATATCAAATAACAAAGTATTCAAAACATCTTGATACAACTGAAGCTTTCAAAGTAAGTCATGATGGAATCAAGTGTGTATATCAAACTTTCTGTCTCTCTTTTCCCTTCTCTCTCCTCCTCTCTCTCTCTTACCTCCCTCCCTCTTTCCCACCCACCCCATTTCCATCATATTTTCAAAGTCTATTAATGCCACTGTCATTATCTCTACTGAAAATTGAAGAAATACTTTCAAAAGTATGAGGAAAAACAGCCGGTACATATTTTATACTTTATAAAGTAGGCGAGTCTGTTGTCTCAAAATGTCCCCTATGATGACCTGATGTGTCACAAATCACAAATGTATTATCACGAACATGTTTGGTGAAATATTCACTAGTTTGTTAGAGATACACAGATGAAATGTAAATTGAAATGTTGTCCTACTGAGTGGATTTGATCCACTTTGTCATGTGTATGATCCACTGATAGCAACAACACGCTAACAAGACCATCGCACTCTCGGGAAACGAGGTTTTCTGTGAAAGTGGATCTAAATCATTCAGATGAAGTCGTTCGACGCTGTATGATGATAATATCAATATATGAGTGTAAACCTGGTTTTGACAAACATAAACTTCATGTCCATGTTTGATGTCTCTGTATTGACCCTCACAGAATGCTGGAATGGTGTTGATCACCAACTTACAAGTGGAAAACCGACCTTGTTATACCAGAAGGATCGAATTCACACCGTATTATTGTAAGTGTCGATAGGTGTATCCATGATGAAGAACTTAATTATTACATGTGTACAGGGTGAATCAATAACAACAATTGTGAATCAATAACAACAATTGTGAATGGATTGAGATGGCCATTATCCTTGATTTGTGCATTGAACCATGAAACTGTTATTGTCACTTTTCATTTGACACCTTGGTATCAGAATATTAATTGCTAATCTCAGAGTTAAAAGAATATTTTTTTCAGGAACATTTTGACAATTGGTGTGATGATTATGACCATTTCATATAGCAAAACCAATTTTACTGTGTGTTAGTTAATCCCATAGTAATGGCAAAAAAACGTGGTAGCTTACAAAACTTATCAGTTTACTTATTATTCAGTCGATTACTTTCATTTTGGGGGAAGATAAACTAGATTACCTATGTGTTATACAACAAAAAACAAGTGCATGGTTCAATGCTTACATCTAGGTCATATGGGCATTTCAATTAATCTGTGCACAATTTTTCTTGATTCGCCCTGTATAGGTATGAAGTCCCCAATGTCTTTAGGGGCTACCCTTTTGCATCTCTGTCACTTTTTGTCATGAAATTGAGATCGGATAAAATCAGGGATACTATTAAATGAAATGTTGTGGGTGGATTATTTGCCACTCTAGCACTCTATAAAAATATCACACTCATCTTTGATCCATGCAATGTTTTTGATGCTCATGCAATCTATTCGTAATACACATTCAAAGCCATAATAGTTTATTGTGTAAGGTTCCTGGAAAATCTGTTTTGTATTGTATATGGTAAAACTAATAGCCGTGTGGAAAGTGTTAATAATGTTTAGCATGCCATTCTAAACCTGCTTTCATGCATTTTCTTAATTGTTGTATTCTATTTTGTCTCTTTTCCAATGAAATTCATTCTCATGACTGCATTGAAATATAGTGCGAGGGGGTAAATCATTTGGACTTATGCGCCCCATAGGGAACCCAGGAGCCCGCATGCCTCCGTCGGATAGGGACCTGCTGAGCCGTCCGGATGATGAGGCCAGCCTTCCGGAGGATGAGGCCAGCCTAGCACCATTAGTTGAAATAAGAAGTTACTTCCCAGAGACATGGATATGGCACATAGAAACTATCAGGTAAGATGATGCATCATGGCAGGCCAGTGTTTCCACTTTCAGGAAATTTCCAGAAATTTGGAAAATTATAGTTGTTTTCAATAAATATCAGGTAATGTTCGGGAAATGAAATAATTCCAGGTAATTTCTGGAAATCCGAGAAATGTCAAAATTACGATAATTGTTTTTCTTAAAAGAAGATAAAAAACACTTTCCCCCTTGTATTCTGTTTTCATTTGTGTTTGGTGCCCGTAATAATATTGCTCACCTTAGTCGACAATCACCCCTGGTGCATTATTTCTTTTCTTTTTCAAAACACATAAACAGCGCCCTCTCTACACCTACCACATGATCCACACACATAGATGGCAATTAAATTACTCCTACATTTCAATTTTTTCAATGCTGATTTCTGGAGTTTCTCACATGCATTATATCAAATTGCCATCTTTAGGACCTCCTTAATATTTGTTAGCAATTTTGAAGATTTCAGGAAATCCCATCAAATTCCAGGAAATTTGGGATTCTATATCAGGAAATTTCATTTTGAGTTGTGGAAGCACTTATTGTGGCAGGCGGGCTACGAAATCTAGACTTGATCCTCCATGTCTTCCCTATTGTACACACAGCCCGTCCGCCATTTTTAAAGATAACAGACATTATAGAGGGACGCGGGGAACCAGTCTGTACAAAATCCGAGGGACCCCAAGAACAGGGTTTCCAGAAAGGAATTTGAAGGTCACTGAAAAAAATTGCAAGACAAGAAAAAAAATATCAAGGACCAAATAAATAAATTGGAAAATGAAATGGGAAAACGAAAAAAAAAAACCGAACGTAAAACATAATGTAACTTCACTGTCACACTATATCTATATCTTTTTAGAATGTTAAACGTCAGATAAATGCCAAATCTCCCTGTTAAGTTTTATTTGAATTACCCATTTTTCAAACCTAGTTGTTCGGATCTCAATAATCTGACCGTTAAGGAATTGGGGGTGGGGGGTGTAATTTTATCTTTGGGATATGTTTTGACTTGGTTTTCCTTGCACGATCGACAGATGGTCTATTGCTATTTGTGTTCTATATATATAGAGAGATTTTAATGAATTTAAGAGAGTCACAAAAAACTCTGTTCTACTGGACCAAGTGACCTATTTTTTTCTTTACATTTTCAAAAATGTGTTGTTGTTTTTAGAATTTTTTTTGACCAGTTTGGCATTTTTTTTATCATATTTGTAATTAATATTTTGAAAATTGGGAAAATAATTGAAGATTTACAAAAAAATCCTGATTTTTTTAAAGAAAAAAACCCCAAAAAACCCCTGCTCAAATAACCAACCCGTATAACAACCGTTTGTTGTTTGTCTACACGATTGTACATTCATAAGAAGGCCACTCATTACTTGTATATGATTTCTAGCATCTCAGCATATAAAAATATCATAAAAAGAGCTTAAAGGTGTTCCGATCACTTTTTTGGGGCTATGATTTTTTTTTTCACATCCAGATATTTTGATATCAGAAGCATCCCCATATTTTTCTCATTATGTCTGTAAAATCTTAGGGGCCAGAAATGTTCCATTTAGATATTATAGACTAAAATGTGGTGAATTATTGCCAAAGGTGGTTAACCACCAACCAGTATGTGCACTACTCAATGGACAAATGTATCATGACCTTGTGCTTCCAAAATAGAACCATTGGAGTTATGCAACTCAAACTTTGGAATGTGACAATTTTAAGGATGACCTTTCATGTAAAATGGAAAACATCAAGTTGAAAATCGGGCCAGCAATCGGAACATCTACCTTTAAGATTGAAGATTTTAGACAGACAGGGCTGTTATTGATTATTCTGACATTAAAATCCCTCAAGGTCACAAATGTGAGATTGAGTAATAAGTCTGCTGATGAAAAGAATTAATTTATTTATTTATTATTTTTATTTACTGGTAAAGAACAATGCGATGAGAGCAATATAGATGAGGTGACCGTTGTTTACATCAGTAGTGTTTACAAATTGATTAGCGCCTGGTCTAAAGACATGCTAGAGGTACTAGTCCATGACTACTGCATACATTACTATATGAAAGCAAAACACACATCACTGAGCGCCAATTTTAAAAGCACATGCCCTTATGGTGCGCACGTAAACTGCCGGGCAACCAGATTTAGTACCTGGTCTCTCATTGTGCTTAGGGATGCATACCATGACTACTGCACTATTACACCGTAAGCATGGTAAGTAATGATCAATCAAGTGTGAATTAAAGCACTGTTCCCTGTAGGTGCGCACGCAAACCGCCGGGCACTACGTCACCGGTCACACCATCTATAAGTTAAACCATTTGGAACAGCAGTTGCTACTCCTTAGTTTCACGCTTGTGCGATCATCAGATTATCAGACAACTCAGTTGTCTGATGATCGCACAAGGGTGAATCTCGTGAAGCAACTACCTTTCCAATTGGTTCAACTATTTTATTTATTTATTTATTTGCTATGATGCACAAACAATCAAAACTTAAAAAAGTGTCAACGCAGTTGTTTTGGGTTTTTTAATGAAATGTTCCTTGAATGCGGTATTGATAACTTCTAGATCAGTTCTACTGCTACCATTTTGATGTGACATGTCAAATTTGTCCTACTGAAAATAATGCCATATGCCATCTTTATTTTCCAAAACTTTGATGAATATTTTCTTCATTTTTCAGTGAAACAGGCTCGGCCCACATAAGCAGTGAAGTTCCACATACGATCACGGACTGGGTCGCCAATGGTTTTTGTACCTCTGTTGAGAGTGGTTTCGGGATTGCAGAGCCGGTGAAACTGCGCGCTTTCCAGCCCTTCTTTCTTTCGTACAACCTGCCGTACTCGGCCATTCGTGAGGAGAAGATACCTGTTGTTGTCACCGTGTTTAACTACCTTACTGAGTGCTTCACTGTAAGTTGTATGAGACATCCACAAGGATTAATAAAGGGGCAACAGAAACATCTCAAAGGTCCTATTTAAAAATATTCTCTGATTTGCATCAAACTTGATGGCAACTAAAGCTCAGGGAATATAGTGCAAGGGTCAAGTCAAAGTGTTATCCAGAGATCAAATTTTAGAATTACTCTGATTTGGCCTTAAACAAGGTGGACATTAAGTACATCGCCACAAAAATATTTTGCGGG
Source organism: Ophiura sarsii (assembly GCA_035610835.1). Classification (NCBI taxonomy): domain Eukaryota; kingdom Metazoa; phylum Echinodermata; class Ophiuroidea; order Amphilepidida; family Ophiuridae; genus Ophiura; species Ophiura sarsii. The sequence continues at coordinate 25,591,172 of CM069444.1, read as the reverse complement.
GGTCGGGTCAATAGACCATTTCAAATCCGAAAATATTCGATCGGTTCCAAATGTTTCCGATTAGCCGAGTGTGTTTTGGCATCAGTGGATGTCTTCAAGTCATCCACAGAAAAATCGAACGTGTTTATAACCCGGTGTCTGTAATATTAATAACCAGTGTGTGGATTGCGCTGGTGTTGGTGAAATATTGTCTTGCTCACAAAGTTGTATCTGGCGGTGTTTCAGTAACAAAAACGGTGAGATATAAGAGATTCGGTGTAATACTTTCATATTTACAGTCTCCTCGATAAATGTTGAAGTTGCCGGTATCGACGCCATTGTTGATAAAAACAAATTAGTCTCGCTACTAGTTTTACTTCTCATGGGTGTACGCTTGTATCTAAACATAGTAAACCACTAGGCGGACAACCAATGCGATGAATGCGATCACAACCGTTGCGAAGAACGCACCTAGTCCACGAGACCTGTTTCTCTGAAGATATCCGATCTCAATTTGAAATGGTCTATGGCTATCTCGGGTCGAATCTTGAAATTGCTCCATTTGGCCTCAAACCCGGGGACATCAAACCTCAAGATCAGGGGAATATTTTGCAGGGGTCAGGTCAATGGTTATCTCAGGTATAAAACCTTGAAATTGCTGCATTTGTCCTCAAACCCTAAAATATGATAACAAAAACCCATGGTTAGTGCTAATATTATTGATATAACACTGGCACTAATACCCACAATTTGTTCTTGAAAGCTACTTATGACCTTATGTGTGCAAGTTACTTCCGATAGTCTCAATGCAATTCTACAATGTGTTGTTTTATCTTTATATAGTCTCAATGCAATTCTACATTGTGTTGTTTTATCTTTATAAAGTCTCAATGCAATTCTACAACGTGTTGTTTTATCTTTATAAAGTCTCAATGCAATTCTACAACGTGTTGTTTTATCTTTATATAGGTGGAGCTATCCATCGAGCCATCAAGTGATTACAGCCTTCTCAATGCATCCCCAATTCAGTATGTATGCGTGTGTGATCGGGAGTCAAAGACCATCAACTACACAATCATACCAAGAACGCTGGGAGACGTCAAAATAACAGGTAATGATAGATGGATTACCTAATGGCAGAACTGTGGTGTAGGTAGCCAGGTTATAGAAATACAGGGGTAAAAATGGTAATTTAATACTTTCCACGCGGCAGGCGTCTGCAGATGACATTCCAAAACTTCATAATTTGTTTTCAAAAATGTCAAAATTATTGAATTTCATTACCATATTTGGAATTATCATAAGATTTGCATTAAAATAAGTACAAACATGCGTAGTATTGGTTCAGTAATCCTTGAGATAGACCTTGAAAGTTGGGAGAGGTTTCTGAAAAATCTGAACCAATACTAGGCATGTTTTTACTTATTTCAATACATTTCTCATGGTGATTCCAAATACGGTAATGAAATTCAATAATTGTGACATTCTTGAAACATTTTGTGACATTTTGGAATGTCGTCTGCAGACGCCTGCCACGTGGAAAGTGTTAAGGGCTACCAGCATTCGTTCAGTGGTAGGAAAGGGTAACAGACTCACTGTGGATCCTCACACAACAACATTTAATCAATATGAGTGAGTCTAACCAAATTGCCTCGAAAGAGAGATGGGCACACCACTCCTTTAAATCCACAATTTACAACTTTTACCTCTACCTTACCGTATACAGTAAGTGTGCATTTCTGTAACATTTGTACCCGTGCCTATAATACATGTAAATTTAATTTCTTGTCTTTTCCTTTGCAATCATCCAGTACACGGCAGCTATGTTGCTCCTGGTGGCAGTGTTCCATTCTGTGGTAACAATGTGTTCCTACCAACTGTGGAAGGAGTGAGAGATGCTATAGAGGACACTCTGCTTGTTGAGGTAAGGGTTTTAAATCGGGGTCACAATTTTTCTTTTTAAGATTTGAATGTTAACCAATTTGTCAAAATATTACCCTTTCCTGCTTGAAATGAATAAGTTTGCTTGAATAGACTGCTTTTAAACTATTATCACACTATAAATATTAGTCAAATTGACAGTTACCAATTTTGTCTTGTCATGAACCACGGTCTGTCAGTAATATTTGTCAGAGAGAGAAAGAGAGAAAAAAATCGACCAAACGACCTAACTTTTTGGCCGAGTACCGCGTAAATATTAGTCTCACTGTGTATAATGTGTATTAAGTTTGATCGAGAAAATAAGCTGGCGTAATGCCACAATCGCACAACGTTTTATGCCCAGCAAGGTTTTATGCGACATATAAGTGGTTTTCGTTGGCACTATTTTTTGACCAGACTGATCGATTTGTAATGGGAAAGCATTGTTAAAATGCTGTAAAGTGTAACTCTTTTAATGATTAAGTAATAGTACAAGTCACATCCGTATCATTAAATGATGTTTTTAATTGACTGTTTTGAATCAGGATAATGGATGACTTTGATCAGTTGGTATATCAGTGAACGATCAAAACATTTTACGTTGGTACCTCCCTCGTGCAATTCCTTGGTTCCAAAGATTGTTCACAGTTACTTTTAAACAACTGATACGCAGTCAGTATCCTTTTAAGTTGCCATGTCATAAATTTAACACTTTTCATGCAGAACCAGATTTTTCAGAAACCTTTCCCAAATGTCAAGGTCTATCTCAAGGATTACTGATCCAATACTAGGCATGTTTGTACTTGTTTTAATGCATTTTACATGGTGATTCCAAATATGGTAATCAACTAAAATAATTTTGACATTTATGAAATATTTTGTGAAATTTTGGAATATCGTCTGCAGACGCCTGCTGCATGGAAAGTGTTAAAACAGTTGTTTGGCATGTGTGATACCTCTAAACAACTGATATGCAGTCATTATCCTCTGTTAGGTTTACCATTCAAAACAGAATTTTCATAAAACCTTTTCCCAACTTCCAAAGTCTTATCTCAATAATTACTGAACCAATACTAGGCAAGTTTGTACTTATTTTAATAAATTTCTCAAGGTGATTCCAAATAATGGTAATGAAATTGAAACGTTTTGAGACTGTCATCTGCAGACGAATGCCACATGGAAAGTGTTAACTCATACTGTATGCCTTCCATGTCTTTCTATCATCCATTCAGCCAGAGGGTGTAGAGAGAGAGGAGACCTTCAGTGAGATGGCTTGCGTCGAAGAGGGAGAGGAGTTCAGTGCAGTGGTACCATTGTCCCTACCTAAGGATGTCATCCGGGATTCTGCAAGGGGAACAGTGTTTGTCACTGGTGAGGAAAGCAACTTGATAAAATCCCAGGCAATATCCCATTTGGGACCCTTGACCAAGAAAAACCATGGACCCTTACTGTCTTATCACAAGCAAAACCCATTTGGGACCATTGACCAAGAAAGACTATAGACTCTTATTATCCTGTAACCTATCACAAGCCCTATTGCTTTGTTACCTTGGATTATGATCTATATAAGGTGACCAAAAATAACACCCAGCTGCTTTTCGGGGTCGACCGACCCAGATTTGTTAAAATCAGGGAACATATTTTTTCCTCTACAAATAAATACCGCCTTAAATTGGTCTCACTTCAATGTGATCGTTAACTAAATTGATAATATTTGGGCCATATACAAATGAAAAAATTATATAAAAAAACATGAATGGTGTTGTTGGTTTTTTTAAAATTTTCTGAACAATGTTAGTACATTTTAAAATCTAAATGATATCAATATTTTTCAAATATTTTTTGTAAAACTTAAAAATGAAAATAAAGGGCAGCTGACCATGTACAGCAATGTTTCCCCCTTATTAGCCTTATGATTAACACTTTCCACGTGGCTATTAGTTTTACCATATACAAAACAGATTTTTCAGAAACCGTTCCCAAACTTTCAAAGTCTTATCTCAAGAATTACTGAACCAATACTAGGCATAGTTGTACTTATTTTAATTAATTTCTCATGGTGATGTTAAATATGGTGATGAAATTCAATCATTTTGACGTTTTTGAAACATTTTATGAAATGTTGGAAGTGACGTCTGCAGACGACCGCCACGTGGAAAGTATCCAGACATTCAACCAATTCCCTTTGTTTATGTCGCATTGGGCTCCAACATTGATAGACCCATACCCAGGAAGCTTCGTTATCACAAACTCTTGTCAACACAAAATTCCTGATTACACAAAAGTGTTTTTCAGATCCAAGCTTATATTTGACGTATTATAATATAAACTGAAAACACACATTCTGGTTAACGCAAATTGAAACACGAAGCTCCGGGATTTTTTGTTGACAAGGTTCCACTGTATTTATTATTTATTTTATTTGTATTTTTCAATTAGGTGATCTTATGGGCTCGGTTCTATCTAATTTGGACAGCATTCTGAGGATGCCCACCGGCTGCGGAGAGCAGAACATGATCCTGTTCGCCCCCAACATCTACGTGTTGCAGTATCTTATACTTACCAATCAATTGACAAAGGAGATCGAAGACAAGGCCTTGGAATTCCTACGTATTGGTATGTGTTGTATGATGACTAACACGAATACAGTTGTTGTAAATATTTGATTTTATGTATTAGATTTGGGTGACCCAATTATGTTTCAATTATTCATATGTGACCCAACACCAGTAAAAGGCACAATGAGGGAAATATGAATATTGAGTTATTTTTATCATGATAATATGTGTAAAGGGACATTTTGGTACCAAATTTAATGTTATATCACATTCCTAACAAAAGTTCTGAATTATTAAAAATCACTTTGTCGCAAAAAATCAATTACAAATTGTCAAGTGTTGGACAATTATAATGTTGGTTAATGAGTAAATGAAAATTAAATACCTCAAATGTAGTTAAACTCTTCATTTTCATGAATTTGAATATTTGGATGATAAAAGATTAGAAATGAGACTTTTTATGAACTTGACTTATTATGACCTTTTCCCACAGTGTTGCTATTAAATCAAATTAGCTACTGCCGCATTGTGCCTCATTATTATCATGTTGGGTCACATATGGCGTTCTCCATTCTGCACAAAGATGCATCATAAATGCAGTGCTCTTCCAAAATGAAATTGGAGTTGAATTGCTTGCTGCAGTGGTTTTTATGGTAGAAGCAAAAATACACTTGCTCGTTGATCATTGCCCATGCTTTTGGAGGCCGGCAATTCACCACTTTTTCTTTTTCACCCATAGCATCTAAAATAAGCATCTTTCAGGCGTCAATTTGGTTGTTGTTAATTTGGTCACCTACCTTTAATTTTTTCTTGTTTTACAGTAATTTTATATTTTCTTTGGTTCGTACCATGTGACATAAGAGATATAATTTCCATTTAATAAGAAATAAAACTACCATTTAATAATATGTACTATTTATTTGTGAATTGACGACATAATACATCTTCTGAAATGTATGCTACCGTTTACTAGCATGAATTAAGCTATTTTGACATTTCTGACGACGGTATTTAGAACAATAACTGCAACGGGGTGGCTTTCAAGGGAAAGAAACTGTGGTCAATGACGATGTTGTTTGTCAGAATTCATATGCACATATGAACTTTCCATGACCCTCAGTGTGCTACCATACTATAGTTTAATCAGTTCCAAATTGGCAAGAATTTTGAGGTTTGTATTTGTCCGTACGCAAACAGAATCAATGTTGTTGCGCATATTTATCGCTGAAATACGCAGGTATCACCAAGCGTTGGCAAGTAGGTATTCAATTTTTTTAATTTTTTTTTTAATCTTTTATTTATTTATAGTAGGTATTCGATTTATGCCCACAGATAAATATTAGCCTTACAATTTGCGCCAATTTGGAACTGATCAAACTATAAACAATAACCAGTATTCAAAAATGTGACCAGGCAGTCACATGAAAAGGGGACTTTTGTCAACGAAATTGAGATTTTGATTTTATGCAAAAGTATTGATGTGATGGTCACAAATATAAACAGTGCTGTTTTGTGTATTCTTGGGATCGGTAAGTGAACATTTGTCATTTTCCATGATTAATTGCTATGAAATATTAAAAGATTGCATGACTAGAAATGAATGGGTTAAAAGATATTTATCCACATGAATTGATTTGGTTTCTTAACGATATTTTGACACCCAGGTTACCAACGAGAGCTGACGTACAGGTTAAATGACGCTTCATACAGTGCATTTGGTCAAAGCGATGGCGTGGGAAGCACATGGTAACTATTCATTTAGTTTCGGTTTAATGCGTATTCAAAACCAGAGTACAAAAATGAACACTGCACTTTGTTTCATTCTTTTTGGTGTAGCATTCTTAAAGAAAGCGTCCAGTAAGCACAACATTGTGCATTATATGTTAGTAAAATAATTATCAAGCCCAAATCGCGTAGTTATATAGAACAAAACATCATACTTATCATAAAAATGAATAAAAATCTGCCATCTCTCATCATGCCACTTTTAAAATTCGCGGTGATCGAAAGTCCCGGGATCAATGACGTCATGGTTATTGGTGCTCAAATTTACGCAAGTGCATTGTATAACTATGACTTCATTGATGCCGCGACTTTCGATTGCCGCGAGTTTTAAAAATGGCATGTTGAGAGATGGCAGTGTTTATTCGGTTTTTAAGATAAGTATGATGTTTTGTTCTATATTACTACGTGATTTGGGCGCGATAATTCTTTTTCTAACATATAATGCACAATGTTTTGCTTGCCGGACACCTTCTCTAATTGTGATCCAATCTTTGCGACAATGTCTCTAATTAAAGAGGAGAAATTATTCCATAAGTTTGAAATGTTGGAAAATAAGTTGGAACCATATTTTAAGAGTTATGAGTATGACCTGGTCATAGTTATTATTTTTTAGTTGAAACCATATTTTTAGAGTTATTACCTGGTCATAGTTACCTTTTTTGAGGACTGTAGAATGTCCTGTGACGTGCATATCACACACTTACGCTGATAGATGAATTTTAAAGTCTCCCAATAATCGCCTACTTCTTATTAAAAAAAAGCATATAGCACAAGTAAATCAGTTAATGTTTTATTTTGTCTTTGATGCCATCAGGTTAACTGCCTTTGTACTTAAGTCTTTTGTGGAAGCCAACGCCTTCATTGATATCGACACTAACGACATCGTGAAAACACGCAACTGGCTTTTGGGCATGCAGAACAAGCAGACAGGGTGCTTCCGCAACAGCGGGGTTTTACGTCACAAATCCATGCAGGTAATGACATTGATATAATTATTAGCATAGCCATTAAGTGATGAATGAACGAAAGTAGAATTTAAATTAATTTAAGTCTTGCCTTTCCCTTTGGGCCAATTTGGATCACCCAAATCTGCATGATACATATAAATCAAATACTTAAAACAACTATCTTAGCTAGGCTTTAAAAAGTTGCAAGAAAATTGAAGTTAAGTGTTTGGTTTAGAATATTCAATAGTTGGGTGAGCCCACATCTTTGTAGCAAAACACTTTATGTGTTGGGGTTGAGAAAAATGTAATAGTTATGTTAATGTATCATGAGGCCATCAGCACTAAAATGTTATTCCATACATTTGAACCATAAATTGTCTCAAGAGAACCCCTACATTTCAAAATATTTAACTATAATGATGATTACATACTAAGGTCGTTTTGCGATCCTGGTCGTTCCCTGACGTAATTCACGTCATTTGTTGAATGCAATCAAGTCAGCGGTGACTTCACACGACTTTCTAAAGATTGGGAGAGGTCCTACCAGGTCGTTAGGCCTGAATCGCTGCAGTTGACTTCATTCCATCTCGTGCCTGACTGGTCGTTCGATCAGTCGAGTTGCTGTGAGCGATTTGTGTTTCATAGTCCAATCGAGCGACCTACGATCGCCATGACCTGCAACTGGCTAGTATGTAAATGAGCATAATAATTAATAGCCTTATAAAGTTACAAGAAAGCAACCCATTGACAATTTATGGAAAGTTTAGTTTCATTGACAGATAAAAGTAATTGGTTTTCTTTGTCTTATACTGTTTTTCATGTTATTTTTACAGGGTGGTGTATCTGATGAGGTTACCCTTACTGCTTATGTATTGGTTGCGCTGTTAGAGTCGGGAGTCGAGCCAGATGTAAGTACATGCGATTAACTATTACATATTCATAACATAATTTGCATATTTATGAAGGTTTGCATATTCATAAAAGATTTGCACTTACTGCTTATGTATTGTTAATTATTTCATCCTTTTATAATTGATCAATATAACAGGCATGAGAATCTTCCTGATAATTCAGGAATTCCTGCTTCTTTGTCGCCCAGATTTTTTTTATTTAGCCTGTATTCTTTTTTGTAACCCAATTTCACTCTTATTTTCCTAATTTTCCACACGTTTCCTGTTTTTTATTTAAATTCATTCTCATACCTGATATAAGAATCATCTGTGTTTGTCTATTGCGTAAGATCCTTGATCATGTACCCCAATTCAAAGTGGAGTATATTAGCAATTTGAAAGTGCATGGAGGCAGAATAGCTGAATCACTTGTAAGGATGTCATGGGTTTTTAATTTAATGTTTCAAGCGGGTAAATTTCCTCGCTTTTATTTGAGTTGGTATATTCGGTGGTACTTTAGGCAAAATAAAAATATTAACATGTTTAACATCCACTCCCGCTTCATTTTGTGGGTCCGCTTTAATTTTCTTGTCTTGTTTTTAAATTTTAGTCAAACATTTTTTGTTCAGGTGGTTCAGAGTTTGAGATGTTTGTAACAAATTTGTTTCTTATATGTATTAAACAAGTGGTGACCAACCCCTCAGACCTATGAAATTAAAATAATTTAAAGAGGCCTCCTTCCTTTTTTTGAGGTTTTTTATTTGCTTAATTTAATTGTGTCTTTTCCCCTCTATCTTTCCATATCTCAGGATTCCAGAGTGATATTGGCTGAAGAGTGCATCAGTGCCAGATTGACGGATTCATACAACGACCCTTACGCTCTGGCATTGGTGACCTATGCCCTCTTGTTAGCTGAAAACCCAGATGGCCAGGTCGCACTCCAACAGCTGGATGCTGTGGCGCGAACAGAAAGTAAGAGGTCTTTCCTTTTTCTTTTTATCTTTTCTTCCTTAACCCTAACTCCCACGTCTATGTTTTTGTGTGTATCAGGGTGAGAGGGAAAAGGTACAACTTTTTTTACCCGAAAAATCACCGAGCACCCCTCGGGATTCGATCCCGGGACCATCCGCACCAAAGTTTGTGCCCCTATAACCTGTCCGCAACTTCCTGCCCACATATGCCTGCGGGTAGGTGACGTAATCGAGTCGATGCAGCAGCACGCGCGTGGAGATAGATTTTGTAAGATACAGTGGGGTTAGGGTTATAGGTGTATATGACTTGATCAAATTCATTTTTCTCCATTGAAACTGCGATTTTAGTATCATTCAGAACAAGGCCTATATTTGTTCGTTACTTCTGCTAGGCTTGAGAGATGATTCCTGTAGATGAATGTGAATGTAATGAGTAATCCCCAAATGTAATATACCACAGCAGAAGTTTGTGTACTTTTCTACAGGAGTGATTTTCTTCTCACCTGCCAATGGGAGGTGGGGGTCCAAATCAATGGATGCAAGTCACATGTGAGGTTGAGCTCGCGTAAAGTACACGAGCTCAACCTCGCCCCAAAAGGGTGCAATGGTCATCCGTGGTGCGCACTACGTAATCTCGACCTCACGGCTCTGATTGGTTGGTGCTCAACCGTGAGAACTGAAATACTTGTGAACAAACATGAGCTTATTCACGCCCCACTGCGTCGGTGGTTATGGCACAGCGTGACGATCGTTAACAAGGCTTCAGTTTAAATTTGACCAATCAGGTGCTTTGGTGTTGTTGGTTGGCGGTATTTTGTGAATTTTCAAGCATGCATGCTCAGCCTGATCGAAGTGCGCCCATTATGTTGAACTGTGGCCAGGATATTATGTGCCGTAGATCCATTGAACTGTGACAAACTTGGGTCACTCAACTTTCACTTTGATTCTCTGATAAGAATAATCATGATATTAGGAACAGACAGAAATTTGCAATTGAGCATAATACTCCCACAAGCAGATGGTATATTCCTTGTCCAAATACTCGGCCAGTTTAATTTAATTTTAGCGTCTGTTGCGTGCCACACTGGTGCTCGACAGCTGTATCCATCAGGTACATAATCGGAGACATGCATAGCCACCTACGGACTGCCCACTTACTTTACATAAATACATGCTTGCATGTCTCAGGCAAAGGATTCTGAAAGCCACTATAATTTATATGTCGTGGAACTGCGTTGCACTGGACAAATTATAAGGTTGTAGAATGAAGTGTTTTGAATCCAAGTTCCGTTGCGCTGTCTGACGTTTTGTTGCAGGTGCGAAGGGATAAGCCCAAAACATTGTGCATTTAATTGTTCTCATCACCCGCACTGATTCAAAACACTGGATTGATTTACGACACTATCATTTTGAATTGGCTAAGCTTACCAAATCTTCCTCTAGTTCACATAAGAAAATGTGACTAATGGCTCAATGACAATAAATGCATTAAAGATAACTAACATTTACACTATTTTTACTACAGATGACGGCGTCAAATACTGGAAGCGCACAGATGACGAGATAATCACTGACGATTGCCATTACTGCAGTCCGCCTTCAGCCTCCGTGGAGATGACATCGTATGCCCTTCTGGCCTTTTTGATATCAGAGGACAAAACCATTGCCGAATCTATGCCGATCGTGCGCTGGATGAACCAACAGAGAAGCGCGTTGGGGGGCTACTCATCAACACAGGTAAGGAGCAATTGCTATGTGATTGGTTGGCACAGTGATTTGTTTTGGATTTGTTTTTTTCATTTACCAGTGTGAAAAGTTGCTCTTCACTTGCGCTTTTGGATTATAAATGTATGCGGTAATAAAATTGATCTTCAAGATGAAATATATTTTCATACAGCAATCTGGCTTATTGGCGTTATCAAATACAGAACGCGATATCATATACAAGGGGGATGATGAAGGCATGATTCAAGAATGACAGATAGCCACTTTGCTGACGCTTGTTGTGCATGGAGAAATCCTGTGGTCGCCTCAGGCTGCAACCGACATATGATAATTACAATGATGGCAGTAAAAAGGGAATATCAAACCAATTTAGATATTGTCAAACCCTGAAATCAGTTCTTGTCAACTGAATACAACTGAATATGTGATGCAGCACATCAAAACGGGGACTTTGCAGGTGAAGTCAATTTTGAGTATAATATGTGTGCTCTCAGAGCATTTTCTAGGCTTTAAAATGACACCAAATTGATCAAGGCATTCAGATTTTACCGACTGAAAATTACTCCTAAATTTTTTTAATTTAAAAAAAAAAAAATTCTGTCCGTTTCCATCTATATCTTAAAATACACAGCCGCAAAGTCCCCCTTTTGATGTGCTGCATCACATATGTGAGGCAATAAAACAGTTTAAAAAGCTGTGTTTTGAGTTATAGCTTGATTTTATTGTTTTGCTCCCATATAATTTTGGCCATTCTAGCGCAGAGAATGGTGGAAACCGGGATCAAATTACACACACACCCAATGCAATGGTCTTCATACAGTGCTTAGATATCTGAAAATTAATTCACTGACTTTGTTCGCATCCAATTGATCGGGGTGCTTTTTTTCTTCAAAGAAGTACCTATTTACCTCAAATTTTTCTGTAAAGCTGGGAAGAAAACCTGAAATATTCAAAAAATCAAAGATATTTCTATTATATTTAAAAAATCTTTGAAATGTTGACAAATTTAAAGCTAATTTTAATAAATCCAGGCCCTAACAAATCATATCATTTTATCCCAAATAGGACACAGTCATGGGACTGCAATCTCTATCTCAATACGCTGGAGAAGTCTACAGCAACGACACCAACATGGCCATCGATGTCAGCAAATCTGGGGAAGTCTTGCTACGGCGTATCGTCGTGAACGCGGAGAATAAGATCCTGTTGCAACGTCTGGATCTGGATGAGGTTCCCACGACGCTTACCTTTGATGCACGGGGGAAAGGCTGCGCTCTTATTCAGGTAATGTCTCAAAATGAGGTGACCCAATCGAATTCACTCTTTCCTATCAAAGTTGAGATGTTGGTATCAGATGTAAGGCCCTGATTTACTCTTTACCTCTAAAAAAATGTTTTTTTAGATGCGATGAGTCAAAAAGTGGTGAATTACCCTCAATGCGGTAAACCAACCATAAGTCCAATGAAATAGCTAAAAAAAGTCTTTTTTTATTGTGTTTTTGGCCCACTATTTTCGGACAATTTTATTTTATTTTTTAAACCCCATCGCGTAGGGTTATGGGGCAGAAGTGACTCCACATGTTTATGTAAGACAGATCTGGTTTTTTATTGGCCTACTAAAGTGTGTGTACTGTTCTTTGGGACTATTTAAAGTTATATTTTCATCTCAAATGGAACTTAATCATGAACCTTGACCATATGATTGTTGTAATGGCTGTGATATGATGATTGGGCTGTAATGAAGAACAAAAATGAATTAACCAGTCATCCATAAACATGATATCTGTATCAATTGGGTGTTCTTTTTTGGCATTCTTATACAGGCCCAGTTGAAATATAATATCCCAGCTGTGAGGAATATCCATCGTGAGCCGTTTGACATCACCATTGAAATGTCCCCACCCAATGATAAACAATATTGTGGATCGAAGACTATCAATACTTGCATAAGGTAAGTGCTACAAGGTGACTCTTAAATAGCGCGAGTCAAAATGTTCAGGTCCCGATTTCAGCGATTTTTTAAAGCGAGTTCAAATACAAAAATGAAAACATTTAATGCAATGCACAGCAAGAAGACATTGTGAGCTATAACCTAAATTGTATTTCATTCAAATTGGTTAAATTCCAAATTCTGTGAAATTCAATCAGTTCCAACTTCCACGACCACTAAGTAGTTTTTTGCTGAATGATATCCCATAGAAACCCAATAAACAACAATTTTGTCAGGGACTTTTTGCACTAGGTGTACTTGCATCTATGGATTAGTTGTGTGGAGCAAAGCTAGTGTTTCTTGTGCTTCCAGGATGTCCAAACAACTATTTGAAGAGCTTGGTTGCATCCAGTGGCCACCTTGTGTTATTGTCTCTTTCTAGAGCTTTGTAGCTCATCATTAAAGTGTGTTTGTAGTTAGCTTTAGTTCGATCAGTTCCAAATTGGCGAAGCCGCATTACGGCATCAGATGAATACAGAAGGACGCGGACGCACATGAATACAACTCGTGCACTGTGCATCATATGCGTGACGCAGTGAGTGCGACCAATACCGCGTGCCTATGCTTTGATTACTTTTGCACGCACAGAGATAAAAACCTAATATTTCTCGCCGATTTTGAACTGATTGAACTATAACAGGTTAGAAGAAATCAGATTCCTACCAAACAGCTGTAACAGTGTGATTCATACTATAGTTTAATCAGTTCCAAATTGGCGAAAATTGTGAGGCTATTATTTATCCGCGGGCACAAATGCAATACCTACTTGCCCACCGCTCGCTGATACCAACTTATGGTGCGCAAACGCACACTTTTACCGATAAATATGCGCAACGATGTGAATTCTTTTTGCACGGACAAATACAAGCCTCACAATTGTTGCCAATTTGGAACTGATTAAACTATAGACAGTTAGCTATAAGCATTATCTTGAGTGAGCTGCGGGACTCTACGTTTGTAAAAAGACTCCGGGCAGCAATTGGGTGAAAGCCCTTATGCATTGCAACCAAGCTCCAACACTAAATACTGTAGAAAAACATGATCCTAACTTTTACCTTGTACCTAACCCTATCCTTACCCTGCCCTTATTCTAATCCCTTTAACCCTAGGCCACTAATAGTACAATTGCATGGTGGCCATGTAAATAGGCATATACTTTTTTTTGAACTGACATTAGTAATGGTGATTTGGGCATGTAGCATACAAGAGACAAGAGAAGCGAGAATTAAGAGGGTTTGTACTATACTCATCTGCTGCCCGTGTAATATCAAATAGTCTTTCTACTTCAAATGATTCCAAAAATGTGTATTAATTTTTGCCTTTGATTTCACAGATATATGGGTACCCGCGATTCTACAAGCATGGCGGCAGTGGAATTCAAAATGGTGACTGGTTACGAGGTCAGAATGGATGCTTTGATGATGTATAAACAGAAGCATGGCCGTGAGATTGGTCTCAAGAGGGTGGACCCCCCAAAGAAGGGAACACCACTGGTGCTTTACTTTGATCAGGTAATTTAAGTTACACTGCACCTAATGGAGAACTCAGTTTCTACTACACTTCGGGTAGACAGACCGCCCATTCTTGAAACTCATAATCTATAGTTCAGAGGGATTAAATTTGAGACATTTTCAATTTCTTGTTCAAATACAGTGACATTTTGACTGTTTGGTATGCATGTGTCCATTTTTCCTGGAGAAATGAAAAGGTGCTTAATGCTTTTGGACCATTTTTCTGTTGCACATCTTTATCAGAAGAAAGTTTAGTACATCTCTTCTCCTCCCTTTCCCTCACCGCCCATTTATCCCCTAAGTTATCTAACCTTCACCTCACCCTATAATCCTTCCGGTGTTATTTCTGCCCTTAAGGCCCCCCCCCAAAAAAAAAAAGGTGTTTACTTTTCCTCGTCCGACCGACCGTCTCCAACGGTCCCGACCGTGACGTTTTTTACTCTTTTTTTTTTCATTAAAAAAAAAATCACCTTTTTTCGTTGGTGAAAAAACCCAAATATCATAAAAATGGAAGAAAAACTGGTTTTGAAACACCACTTTTTTTTTAACATTGAGATATTGTGTCTTTTGCATATGTATTGTTATTTGTTAGTTAGTGTTCATATAGGATTTAAAAATCAAAAAAAAATCCGACCTACCGAACAAACTTTCTTTTTGGCATCTATGGACAAGCAAACCATTTTATTTTTTTGTGCCTAATGTTGATATTAGAATATTACCTAAAGGAAAAAAAAAAATAGTTTAATCCGTTCCAAATTTGCGAGAAATATGTGTGTTTATCTCTCAGCGCGCTAAAGTAATCCAAGCGTATGCGCTTTTTTTTTGCCTATGCAAGCGTCACACAAATTTAAGCACCCACAGTCGTCCGATTTAATTCGCTGCAGTAAGTAAGCAGGTGCGCCAATTTGGAACTTACTCAACTATTAATATTTGAGACCTGTCATCACAAAATGAGAGTTAAATAAATCAGAAAAAATAATTTTCAGGTTTATCCAGATTCAATATGCTCAGAAAAAAGTTTTAAAATTATATGCAACATGTCATAATTGCTCAATGTTTTCCCCTTTTCCGCTTCAAAATTCAATTTGAAATTCCTTTGTTTTCTATTGGTTTTTGGGATGTATATTGGACCATATTTCCTAATGCACACTGGCGACTTTACGATCATTTTGTGGTAACAGGTCTCATTTATGATATGAATATGAAATTGAGGTTTATTTTTTATTAGGCCAAATTAAATTAATTGTTTGTCTCAAAGCTCCTTTCCTGTTGTAAAACTAATGCGGAATGCGGGTTTTTTCAAGGTTTTTTAAATATTTTTTAATATAAAATATTGAAATCCTTGTAAAAGTGAACTTTTGTATTTAAGATTTAATTTAATTTGGCCTTATCTTTTCTTTTTTTCCTTCTCAGTTTGACAGCTCCCGGCGTTGCTTTGAGGTAGAGGTTAAACAGAATATGTTTGTAGACGGCGCCAAACCAGCAAGCATCAAAGTGTATGACTACTATGAACCAGGTCAGTGCATGGGGTAGAGTTCGTCAGTTAACACTTTCCATGTTTCAAAAATGTCAAAATTATTGCATTTTATTACCATATTTGGAATCACCATGTTTTGTATATGGTAAAACCAATAGCCGCGTGGCAAGTGTTAACATGGAAATATGGGTGTTTGGTGCAAGGGACGGAGGGAAGTGGCTCGCAAAATATAAACAGAGTGAATAAAACAATTGGTGCACGGATTGAAACGGCCCTTTGACCGACTTTCGTGTGTGCATTGGACCATGAAATTGTAGTTGTTTGTATAATGCATATTTCATTTAGTTCATATCTTCTGACAAATATGAAAGTAATCGACTGAAAATAAGCAAAATGTGACATGTTTTGTAAACTGACCCGTTTTTAATGGGATTGACACAGTAAAGACATGATATTTTTGGGCAAGGAAAAGACATAACCACACCCAAAAGTACAGACAGAAAGGAAGGACAGGCAGAACTGTATTCATTTGGTATGCATTAAAGGGGATGTGCACCTTCGGTATAGCCTCCGTAAAACTGCCGTAACTTCTTCATTATTCATTTAATCTAGATAAAAGGATACATTTTTTTGTAGAAAAGGGTTCAATGAATCCAACCATGATCATGAAATTGACCATTTTGGAGAAGATGATAAACAACACGTTTTTTGACCCATTTTAGGTTCTGCAAAGATAATTCAAAATATATTTTGTCAAATTTTGTCATACTAGTTTCATTATATTCCTCATACAATTCCCTAGGAATCTGTGTTTTTGTTGTTGAAAATCTTTAGTATTTTTTAAATTATAGACCAAAAAGTGCTAAAAAACATGATTTTTTTAAACTCCAAAATCATGAAAATCACAATTTTTTGTAAAAAATCACATTTTTTGGCACTTTTTGGTCGATAATTCAAAAAATAATAAAGATTTTCAAAAACAAAAAAAGGATTCCTAGGGAATTGTATGAGGAATATAATAAAACTAGTAAGACAAAATTTGACAAAATATATTTCGAGTAATCTTTGCAGAACCTAAAATGGGTCAAAAAACGTGTTTTTTATAATTTTCTCCAAAAACGGTCAATTTCATGATCATGGTTGGATTCATTGAACCCTTTTCTGCAAAAAAAAGTATTCTTTTATGAAGAAGTTACGGCAGTTTTACGGAGGCTGTACCTGAAGGTGCACAGCCCCCTTAAATAACAGTGTCACCTAGTGTATTATATCAATGGTTTTGAACATTTGTGTCTCTCAGTACTTGAGTTTATTTAAAAAAAAATCAGAGTAGGCAATTTTTTGTTGTTGATCACTGTAGATAGTGTAGATGAATAAAGTGAAGTGAATATGGCTACCTTAATGAAAACTAGTGCTCCAGTCTTTAATTCATTTGGTAAACATCCTTTTTATATATTTTTATTTTTTGTCTACTTTTAAAGGTGTGCAATCCTACAAGACATACAACACGTGCCCTCCGAAAGAGGAAAACCAGCTGGAGGAACTGATCCCATAGACGACAACCGGCGTCTCATTTAAACATTTATGTATTAACAATCTGTATTATAAAATTATAATGTATGCATAAAATGAGGGCCTACTTGGAAAGCAGTGCTGGTCATTGAAGTGAAGTAGTTTACCCTCAATAAATAAAGCATAAATAAATAAATATTATAATGATATGCAACAACCAACAACTTTCTATCTTCAAAATTGCTGTAACCAACTGATGATCGAATGATGGAGAACTGATGATGCCACACCTATAGGGTCAAACTGATAACTTGAGGCATTTATTAGACGGTTCCTAACGATGAATCACTGGTTCAATTACTGTATGCTACAACTGACGACCCGGTCTTGGGGTGAAATGACATCGAGAAGTAGACGCTCAAAATCAAATATATAGGCTCCAACTCTGGTTCGAACTAGTAGAGAAAAGTGTCCCAAAACAACAATTGTTTACTGTCTGTCATAATGTCACTCATGCATCATGCGCTACAAAGATTTATTACGTTTGATCAATTTTGAGGGTACAATCTTGTGTGTCCAACTGGACGCAAAATACTTATGACTATCGAGTTTGAAATGCATCCAAACTGTTGAAAACCGCGTCTGACGCAATGACATGCTGCTAATGGGAAGCCTGCCACACAGAATGTTTGTATATCGGGTGGTTCAAAAAAAAGTTGACCCAAGTTCAAAGTAATTTTTCAACCACATTTAAAGGTTCAGAGAATTTGTGTTTATATAGTGTTAATCAGCAGTAAGTTTTGAAATTATCCTGAAAAGATGGCACGTTTAGCTTGTTTGGTTCTTCAGATATGGTTCGTTACAGAAAACATGTACAAAACTGACTTGTCCACGGGAGCGTCATTTAGTTGTTGACTTCAAAAAAACATCATGCTCTAGTTTCAGAATTGAAAAGCCCGCCCTGACAAAGTATCCCAATCTCTATGCTTATGTGCCATTCACATTCAACAAGGAAACGTAGGTACGTAAGTAGGTAATGTCAAGCACCAGACAGATGTTTCAGATGTCTCCTTTTTCTCCATTTTTTTACAATGTGTGACCAATCGTGTGTATGTCCACTTTGTGCATTCCATCTCTACTAAAGGACGCTCCCGTGGACAAGGTAGTTTTGTGCATACTTTCTGTAATGAACCATATCTGAAGAACCAACCAAGATAAATGTATCATTTTTTCAGGATAATTTCAAAACTTGCTGCTGATCAAGACTAAGTAAACACATATTCTCTGAAACTTCAAATGTGTTTTGAAAAATTCCTTGAACTTGGGTCAACTTTTTTTTGAACCACCCAGTACTGTACTATGGGCAAACTTCAAGTGAAAACAAATGGATAACATACCTTTCGACTAACTACAATTATTTTGAACTGAAAAATGAGCAGAAAGGGAAAATTCACCCATCTAAGACTATGATTTGCAATATTTGATACCATGCAAAATGTAAACTTCAATTTTTTAGTGAGTGTGGCACTTTTTTATAGCAACTTTTATATTTTGTATAATAATTTTATATCAGATTCTGTATAGTTTTTATGCAATAAAAATATTTGTATTGAATTTGAATCATTGTCTTTGATGCATTATTTGTATATACGTACTAGGAAAGGCCCAGCATTATTTTGTATAATATATATAGTGCCATATGTTCCATTTCGACGTTAGATAGGCCAAAATGCAGTGAATTACCGCCAAAGGTGGTTAATTACCACACGGCTAGTTTGTGTACTACTCAATGGGCAAATTTCATGTCACATTGTGCTTCTAAGAAACATTGGAGTTTACGCTGCATGTCATAATTTGTTATACGCGAGAAAACAATGGAGTCGCAGTGACTGCAATATTTGCTAGAAATAGCTTCGGAAAATGGTCTATTTGGGCATCTCAAAAACTGAAAAACGTGTTAAAAATCATGTAGAATTTTGGAGGAGGGTCAATAACACCGCAGAACGGTACAATGGATAGTATTAAACACGTTTTGTGACCAAATTTATGTCGTAAAATGTTGGAAAATTCACGTTTTGAAAATCTGTGGTCTTCGAAATTACAGGAATCCTAACTCATTCTAAACCTCACTAAATCATGAAATGAACCCTCGTCTACAAAAAAGTCCATGTACGTATTGCTATATCTTACTTGGAGATAGCGAAGACCACGGAAACTTCATAGCTTCATACCACGGAATGAAATCCGCCATAGACATACATGACGAAAATCGTACAGATTTGCACTGCAGTCCTCTGTGTAGGGAGTGTTGACAATAGCAAGGTCGTTAGCCTATTGTGTTTGTGCATGTTTGTGACGACTGACCCCGTTTAACAATCTTCATAGCTTTCATATAGGGCTTGGGTGACCTAACTATTGACTGAGTTATTATTCATTTTCATAGTACATGACATACCAGTTATAGCCCATATATTTTCAATCACTGCTGAAGAAATGGTATATACCTTTTAAGGTATGGACAAAAAAGGTATTTATGGATTAATTAATTTGTTAACAAAATAAGATGTGACAAAGTCTAAGAGTGCAAAAGGTAATTGGACCAATATCTTTTGGACAATGTGATATTGGACCAAAACAAATTGGGTAAAGTGTTGTGTTCCCCCGGTATGGCATGGCATTATTGAAAATCAGTGAAAACCTGTTTTATACTTCAGCGTATTTCAATTGATAAAATGCACACCGAACTTCAAAACTGTTGTATGATATAAGTCGCTCAAGCAGAACAATTCCCTCACACCATTCAAATGTTGCTTCATAAAATATCACCAACCATTGATATCTATTGGTTGTGGACACAGCAAATTATCTGCATATAATTTAAATTGAGCTTTGTGCTTAACATTGTTTTAATAATTTCAGAAGAGGTAATTTTGGTCAAACTTGGAATCTACCATTTTTACCAAAAGAGTCCATAATTTCGATCAGAAACGTCCTAAATTCAAAATTCCTAAGAGAACTAAATATATAACTATAATCTGTTAGAATCATAAGCACTTTGACCGATAATAATTGTATTCATAGCTAAATAAATGCACCTTTCCCAGAATAAATCATTCTGGGACACCCTGTACATTTCGGTCAACTGGCTATATCGTATCTCAACAAGCTCAAGGATCGTAACCAGCTACCAAGATTCTATGATCTAATTCAGACATCACATGTTACCAAAAATTACAAGTAATGGGGCACAGCACTAAATAAATGTCCCATTGGATTACATGTAAAATAGGCACAAATCAGCCTCATTGATCTGCCCTTAGTACCCATTTGTGGCATGTTGGGAATACTTGCAGTCAAAGATCATGCTTTAAATTTGAATAAAATCGTCAACAATTGTTACGCCTTCTAATTAGATTTACGATACGATCATTTAAACAGCGCCGCCCCTATTTTCAGCCCGAACACTCGCCTTCTGACCGCCTCCGAGCAAGTGTATTCATCCACGTGATAAATGTTCTGCAAAATTGAAAATCAACAATTTTCCATATCATGGGAAATTATCTTTCATTTTATTTATAACATGCTACCCTCACGCCAAACTGATTCCCAAAGGACCCCAATTTATCACCAAATCAGTTTTTGTTTTTGCCGGAACTTACTACCCCACTACACAAAACGAGGAGTGATTTAGTGTTGTGCGCCCTAAAATGTGGGGAAAGGTCACAGAAAACTATTTCTGGGACATCAGCAAATTATTTATGAACACTCAGATGGAAAATGTAAAAACAATTCATGGGAATAATCACATGACTTTGTAATAAATATAAACAACAGAAAAAAATTTCTTCAATAATTTTATTTCATTATTACAAAAGATTTCTTTATTGACAAACTACTAGGGATTACCCATAATGCATCAATGATATACTGTATTGTCACAATTTATACACTATAATAAAGCACATTTACATTTGTAACTTAATTGTTGAGTTGGAAAACCAAAAAGTAAACATTTCAATCATTTGTTGTTACTTGGCATTTTCGATTGGTTGTTAGATAGGCCATAATTCATTTGAATTGGTCAGAGGTCTAACATTTGAGTGTATTTCTTGTTTAGCTGCTTTATTGAGCCATTTACAAGTGTAAATTTACATTCTAACTTACTTAATATAATTATATAGTTAAAATGTTGATGTCAATACTAGTATAGTACACGTAAGACATTGCAACCTGTGTGTCACGATGAAGTCCAATCATTACAATAATACTATCATGCAGGGTTATAGCAAACTAAAAGCAATCAAAGAATCCAAAAATGGGGGCGAAAATAAATATTACATGAAAATCCTTGCAAAATTCATGACATTTTAATGCATGCCAAAAGTCCTACCTTACAGTCTGTTTGATATTTGAAGTTTTGGAAGATATAATAATAATATTAATAAAATAATCATATCTTTCCCCATTGTGCGTATCAATAGGTTTTACTCTATACCTCAATTTTAGCTTCGCCGACAAGATGTTATGCTGTGATGTATTTTATAAATAGATGGAAGATTGAAAAAATTTGCCTCTTGAGATAAAAATTGAGTTTTCACAAAAACATCAATGTATATAGCGATTTTAATCAGTGATATGAAAAAAAGATGATTTAAATCAATGATTAACACAAAAACAAATAGATGATGTTAGATAATTTGATTTAAATTTACCAACCCTAACAAATGCAAATACTTTTTTTGATAATTAAAAGAATGCTGCATATTATTATGATCATAGTACAATTTCTACAAATACAAAAATTATGTAAAATATAATATATACATTGTATTAAAATAATAGGATAATGCTTCTGTATATTTGAACTATTTACACTATCTTTGCGTTAAAACCTATATTTAGATACAAATTTTCAGTGCACAATTAACAAAGTATTTATCATAATAATAATTTACAATCTATTTTAATCTTCCTGTTAAAAAAACAAACATCTGTTTTGGTCTCAGGATATACAAGTATATCATCACTGTTTTGTCAAAACCCTGATTTTTCGGCCCTTCAGCATGTATTAAGTAAAACTGCACAATGGTTATGCATAGGAAGTGTTGCTTTATACATGTTCAGGGACAAGAGCACTTACAAGGTTTCGATGGATATGTTTTGGCCCCTGAACATATTTAGAGCAGACTGCCCAAAGGTTATACATAGTAAGTCTTACTTTATACATGATGAAGGGCCAGATGGAGATACTGATCATGCCCAAGAAGAATTGCCCTCATTATACCATAATGTATATCACAACATTTTCCTCCTCTTTGCTTATTTATATTTGTGCCATGCTTTCAGCAGTTGCACCATACCCGGGGGTATTTTTTTGTGTATAGTTGTGCCGCCAATAATTTTGAACTATGACCGAAACATTTACCACTTAATTATCATTTTGCCACCCAAATATTTACCACTAATGACCTTTTTATTACCACTAACGACCTTTTAAGACACCATTGATGAATAATGAACCCACACATTTAACACTAACAAAAATGAGGGGCTATTCGTTTACCAGACAGGTGAAAAGGCAACCCTATTTGGCGGCACATCCCGGTAACCTCAGATCCACTGTGTACCCCCCTCCCACCCGGGCACCATACAGAGATATTAAAATTTAGGTGTGTGTTGTGCCTCGATTAGACACAATTAAAATATAATAGAAGATAAACATAATGATTAAAATTGTGGAATACAAATCGTCATGGTAACTACATGTAGTTGTAAGAATAAGACATACATTAAAACAGCTTGAATCTTCATTTGGTCTTCAGATTCTCAACACTAAAATTGAACAAAATTGACATTACTGTAGAAAACCACACTGGAAAACCCACATGCTCTTTTTAGTGAATATTTAATTTGTTAAAATTTATTTGTTTTCATTAAAAAATGTCCAAAGAAATATGCATTAGTACAAATTAAAAGGAAACATTTTTCAGACTAATCTAAAAAATATTCAGTTTAAGAACAAAGCTTGATACAATGTATCTAAAACAAAAGGCAGCAATTAAAATAAATAATACATTAAGAAAAAGTGGACAAATTAGGCTATAACAACATTTGATTGTCATATATTAAGAACAAACATATGAATATGATATTCATATATTATAAATGAAACAAATTGAACTACATCCTTAATAATTCTTATGGATAAGAAGATTAATACACCCTTTCATCTCAATGGTTTTCTGCATATGTGTCTGTCCATCATATAATCTCCCATTGAAAACATGAGGTGGTAGGGAAAAGAAATCCATATCTTCCTTAGGTCAAGGGGGGAAAAAATTGTTCTACGGGCCTGGCCGACCAATTTATTTATTTATTTCGAATTGTTTCTATAACATTTCTGGAGACAAAAATGGTGCTTTTTTATACATGTTTTGAAAAATTAAAAAATCGTTGGTTTACAAATATCAGAACAATTTTAAAATGCTAGGAAAAATGTGGGTCAGTTTTCATTAGTACAGGAAATTTACCCCTCGATTTTGAAACATCTGTATTGGTCCGGCCCATATAGCAGGAATTTGTTTAATGCTTTATATTCTGTTCTAATTTGTTCTAAATTTGGAAGCCATTTTCAAAAATCTGTATTACCTTTCATTCATCTGAATACACTGTATACAATAATATGACCATCAATAATCTCCTTTACTTTCAGTTTAGTAAAATTATCTGCGAGAACACATAATAAACTCGAAACTGACTTCATCTGCGAAGTCCCCCCTTTTGATGTGCTGCATCACATCGAGGGCTCAGAAACACAAGGCCTCATCTTGATTTTTTCAAAAATGAGATTTTGGTATCAACATTTTCAGAAAGAAATGCTCTTTTCAGTAGCTTTATCTCAATAACACAACCCTTTCAAAGTTATAGCCAGTATCACAAGGCCTCATCTCCATCATCCCCAATGTGTTTAAAATCTTCAATAGTTTTTCTCAAAATGGTCAAAATAGAGATAAGGCCTTGTGGTTCTGAGCCATCGACATATATGCATGTGGCACATTAGAGAAACAATACTCCAGAACGGAATTGTGACAAGAAGCTCAATTTAAGATATAGTATGGATCAAATCATTATTATTTTGTGAATAGCAAGATAAAGTCAACTAACAAGAGATAGTAAGGCTCATAAAACATGGTTTTCTGCTCTTGTTAACTTAAACATATAAAATCAATGGCTGTATAAAACACTACTATGGCACCGCTATGGTAATGATATATTTCTCTACACGACCTGCATGTATAATATATTCTATCATTCCTCAAATTGAACCACTGTTCCCTCTTAAGTTATTTATGTGTGTGTAAAATTGCCAATTGAGCTAATTTGTCAATTGATGGGCCAATTGTACACCATGTGACCCATCACATCAAAACTAACCTCTTGTTGGTATAAAGAAATTTAGAGAAATGCTAAGATTCCATTCATATTTAATTTAAAGCTTGATTTTTGTATGATTTGATGATGTTAAAATAAGACATTGGATAAAATACCCTAAGGCGACAAACCCCCCCCCCCCTGTTTTACAGGCCCGACCGACCCACTTTTTGCATTTTTCAAGATTTTTAATTTTTTTGTAAGATTTTTTTCTTAAATCTCAGCTGTTTTTTGGCCGAAAATCTGTAGCATTTTTTTGTCACAAATGTTAAAAACAAATTTGTTTCGAAAATCTGTCGACATTTTTTGTTCACAAATTCCCTGATTTTTGCAGATTTTGGTGACATTTTAGGTTTAAAAAAACACAAAAAACCCAGACCGACTGACCCTACTTGACAGATCCATTCGCCCGTAAAACAGGGTGGTGTGTTTTTGTCTAAGAGGTATGTTTTGATATGACGGGTCATGTATGACCTTAGAAGGAGCAATGGTTTGAATCCTGTCTTGCACACATCCATGGATGAAATCAAGTGGGAGCAAGTAGCTCCTTGGAGACCAATCCATCTCATGAACATTTGAACTAACCAGGAGCCACTTTTTACCCAGAGCCCGGAATGTAGACTAAAATATTTATCAACACTAGAGTATTCAAGTTGCCACAAATCCTGGTAAGTCTCAAATGGTCGCATTTGAAGCCATTGAAATCATGGGGATAGTTGAGAACCAGAAGGTCTTAACAAAGGGCTCTTGCCCAAACACAAGTAGAGGAAAGCTTGAGGAAAGAGCGAGGAAAGCGTGATCCTTATTTCTATATTGTTAAAAGGAGTGACAAAGGATCAGTGATTAACACCTCACTGAATGGGTACTTTCTTTCCCCGCTCTTTCTCTACTTGTGTTTGGGCAAGAGCCCTAACTTTTTTTACTGAGGAAATTTGAAATATGGGAAGGTTTTAATTGTTACCTCTTAGGATATTAACCTAGGTTTCACAAATGCAATGAGGAGCATGTGCTACAGGCCGTTGAGTTTGGTAAAAGTTAGCTAGCCCATTCCCTTGTATTAGTACCATACCAAACCTCAAATAGCACATTAAGTGAGTTAACACTTTCCACACCGCGTCTGCAGACGACATTCCAAAATTTCACAAAATGTTTAAGAAATGTCAATATTATTGAATTTCATTACCATATTTGAAATCACCATGAGAAATGCATTGAAATAAGTACAAACATGCCTAGAAGTGGTTCAGTAATCCTTAAGATAGCCTTTAAAATTTGGAAAGGTTTCTGAAAATCTGTTTCGTATATGGTAAAACTAATAGCCACGTGGAAAGTGTTAAGAAAGGTCTTCTCGTTTTCAAACCTCCAATGTGGTGATAGATTTTTCTAATTTCTTTTATCACATTGATAAAATAATAACTAAAAAACATAGCCACCAGCAGGGCTAAATTTGTTTTTAGTTCTTATAATGTTCTGTGAACCCATTTTTTTAGAAATGGAAAAAGGTGGCTCCTGGTACCAAATATCTTCACTTTCATTCTTGTGGACACCCTTCTTCATCAGTGCTACCTGGACAGTCTTCGTAGTCATCACACACCCAATCTGAGGGTATCACTTGTGGGCCATTACCACAGGTCGCAAAGTCTGTATGGTAGAGAGATAAAGAAGAAATATAAGTTACTTATGAGTGACTTTACTAAGAAGTGGAGGGGAGGGGAAGTTACTAGCGAGGGGAGTGAGGAGTGGGTAAACAACGTGTTTAACAAAACACGGTTTTTAACTCCGCGAATCTCATCCCCAGAGTTGTCGTGCGTTACAGTATACAGGTATTTATTTTTGTTGTGACCCTAATGGATTACAATAGATATCGACCGAATACCTCAAAAGCATGTGTATTTTAAATACTATACGATCTGAACATCAGCTTGCAGCAGGCACGGTTGAGTGATTATTCAAGGCATACAGTTGGTGTATGAATTTAGTTAAACACGCTTTAAACTACCCCCAAACCCATGTTTAAAGTTAGACACTTTTAGTGAGTTAGACGCGTATTTAAGTTAAATTTTTCTTGAGAACTACGTCTAGTTAAACGATGTGTCTAAAGTCAAAGTTAGACGCGTGTTTAGCTTAAAACCGTGTTGAACTACGTACAAGAATACGGGCCTTAATGTTTTAAATATCATTTTAAAATGTGCTGTAGTGAATAAATGTCCCAAAATATCATATCCTGTACTGACTGAACCACGTACCTCACACCAAGTATCATGCCCTGTCCAAACCCAACCCCGAGATAGGAATATAAATCTTAGTAATTAGGAATCCGTCCGATCTGGTTCCATCTGGGTAAAGTCGGGTAATCAGAGCACTGGTACCTTAATTGTATCATTGTATATAAACTGCTCAAAAAAGTTTGGAAATTTGTATTCAATCGCCATCTTTTTGAATATTTTGTGATATATACATATTGTGAATCATATCAATGTAAAGCTGATGTGTTCTTGAGAGTGTGGGGAGGTCGCATTCAAAATGTGCCAAATTCTCCACTATTTTGCGCTCAAAAGACTATCTTTGTCGTTTGTTCAATGAAGTGTTACATTGACCACTACAGTGTAGAGCAGGCATTCTCAAATGGTGGCGCGCGCGCCACTTGTGGCGCATCAAGGCATTCTAAGTGGCGCGAGAGTGGTTAAATTTGTTTCAACATATCATGATATAGCCAGATTTCATAGGCCTATGACGGTCATGTGTATAAAGACAGCAATTTTTCGCGCGCTGTGCGCGCATGTTCCCTCAAAAGAGTAATATTAGTTATTATGTTGCCTACATATATATGTTAAAATATTTTGTGAAGGGAATTTTGCCATTGTAAATTCTAAAAAATATGACCAAGTGGAGCTTCAACAAGTTGGTTACTAAAATGTGGCGCATCAGTAAATCTAGTTGAGAAAGCCTGGTGTAGAGTGATGCTCTTTTGACTTTTGAGCATAAAATAGTGTTGGTTTTGGCACATTCAGATTGAGACCTCTCCATGTTCTCAAGCAAGTGGCAGAACACTGGAACAAGGTATTGCTACAAAGTATGTATCATTGTACAGATGAACACATCAGCTTTTCCTTGATATGCAACACAGTATGGAAATATCCCCAGATATTTGAACATTTTGTGATTGAAAAAAAAATGGCGAACTTTTTTAGAGCAGTTTATTTGAAGAGTTTATGTCCAAAAGTGGTGAAATCCAATGGCTGTTTGCTGACAATTTTTTTAATTAGAGAATAAGGTATTGTATTTAGACTGTACATATGTTATATTGTCTGACATAAATGTGGGCGGTAGTATTATTTTAAGTGGAGTTGTTCTAAAAGGATACAAACATGTTGGCTGTAGCGGGGCTAGAACTCACAACCTTTGTATTGTGAGTCCTGCATGCTATCCACTAGACCACACATGCTCTCTTTTACACCATACACAGAGAACAGTTACGCCATTTATCAACTTACCATCAGGGTTGGCAGCCGTCAAATTATACTCAAATCCTTCCAATTTCACGCTATAATCCGACACAAAATACATCCACATCTTGTTGCCAATGGTGCTGTACAACGGTTGCCCATCGATCTTATTCTGCAGAACTAGTATCAAACTATCAAGATTCGCCGAGTCGTGACCCTCGCCAAAATGCACGTAATCGTAGTTCACTTCTGAATTGTGACTGATTACGGTGAGCACGATGTGTGTGCCGGGAGGGGAGGTGACGGACCATTCTTTGTAGGCATTATTGGGGTAGGGGGCGGGGAAGTCGGGGGAGGTGATCGTGATGGTCTGGTTGAGTTGGAGGGTTATCTCTTCGACAGAGTCTGTGATGGAAAGGAATGATATAGACAAGTATTTCATAAGTTAACGGATATTATAAAGATGTTTGCAGAGTCAAACTAAATGCATTGCCTTTACCTTGTTAAATTATGAATGAAATATTATGTTTATGGGAAGGAAATATTATGTTGAATTTAAGACTTAGGATCATGATATATGTAGATGTAGATGTATCTTAGGATCATCATAGATGTAGATGTAGATGTAGATGATAAAGTATGGTGGCAAAGTACATCATATGAATGTCACATACCACTCTATACTACCGCTTCATTGATGCATATCTGCTGCCTCAACTTGTTAAGGGATATATGTTTACCTAAGAACTAATTTGTTATCCTGCATTTAAATTGACCTCTAATTTGTCCTTATTTACTTCTTAATACTTTGTCTGTCTGTCTAGGGCCTAGGCTTAGAACTTTGGCAGAATCTAAGAATCTCTCAAAAGAATTGCATGAATTTATTGAACTCTTACAAACATTTCAATTAATCATACCAAGGTATAGGGAAAGAATCGATCGTTCATTCGCAAGAACACATTTGGATTCTCAAGAATCAAATCGATCTATGGACTCTGGCTAATTCATTCGCAAGAATTCATTTGGATTCTCAAGAATAGATCTATGGACTCTGGCTAATTCATTCCCATGAATACATTTGGATTCTCAAGAATCGATCTATGGACTCTGGCTAATTCGTTCACATGAATACATTTGGATTCTCAAGAATCGATCTATGGACTATTGCTAATTCATTCGCAAGAATTCATTTGGTTTCTCAAGAATCGATCTATGGACTCTTGCTAATTCAATCTCAAGTACACATTTGGATTCTCAAGAATCGATCTATGGACTCTGGCTAATTAATTTGCAAGAACACATTTTGATTCACAATAATCTATCTATGGACTCTGGCTAATTAATTCACAAGAACACATTTGGATTCTCGTAACACGTGACAACATTCTAACCCATGCTATATATGAAACCCACCTTCTGTTTCCCTGATGGTGTCCTCAATAAAGTCCATGTATTGCGACACTCTGGCATAGACACCGGGAGAGTTTGGACGAGCACAGCCATACCCAAAGCTTGTCACTCCTACCAGATGCCACACATCATCATTACCTAGACAGGCTAGTGGACCGCCGCTGTCACCCTGTAATGTGCAGATAATTTTTATTTTATTTTTAGAATAGATTCACTTAACAAGTAGTATTATTACAGTAAAATGAGATAGTGGTTATACAGGGTTCCGAAAGTAGATTACTGTAAAACAATTTAATTTGGCGAATTGGATCCTCTAGAGAAATTAAATTGTCGCCAATTATTTCATTTATGATGGTTATATATAGGAAGATGATACAAATTAGTGAAATTAAATTGCCGCAAAAAGTTGACTAAATGCCGATTCGCTAAATTAAGTTGCAGTGAAATTAATCTGTTTTACAGTATGTTTGTTTTCAATATCATGTTTACTTTCCCCAAGATTGTCACATTTTCCCAAAAGTCATTTTGGGGGTTAGGTGTACTCTATACTATCTGGAGTACAATCGTGATATCAATGTACTAGTGACAGATGAAAAATGTATATGCCAATGCAGAGTTTAGTGTTTAGGCCACGAAGAATACATCCCTGTTCTACGGGCAAATAGACCTGTCTGTTAGGGTCGGTCTGGCTTTTGTTGGTGTTTTTCCCCAAAACTATTTTTTTAATATGGATTTCAACAATTTTTGAAATTTTCAAAACATTTTAAAAAAATTGAAAATTAAAAAAAAAATCCACAAACAAAATCCAATTTCCCCCGTTTTTGTGGCCTTTTGAATGATATTCACACAAAAAAGATTAGGACAGTACATTATTGAAACCTTATTGTAAGTGACATTACCTGACATGAGTCAATGCCACCCTGCGGCACCCCAGCACAGATCATGTTATCACTAATCACTCTAGATCCAAGCTTAGCACGACACCCATCGGGACTTATCAAAGGGATCGATACTTCCTGAAGTCTCTCGGATGATTCATCTACAAATGAAGAAAAAAAGAAGAAGATATTAATGTTATTTCATAAAAAACGCCTATATACATAAGAATTATCATTGGAAAAATGTAGGGGTAGGTGGGGGACGGACAATGCATGGAAGTCCTTTCACTTTCAAAATAACATCCTTTCATTAGATCATATTGAGCCATATTCTTGAAGGTATCTAAACATGGTTTTAAGCTAAGCGTAGTTGATGTTATGCAAATAACTAGGACAGTAAGGACACAAATGAAAACGGCTTACCATCCTCCATACGAGCACCCCATCCAATCACGTAACAGTCTCTGTACGCTAACGTCTCATCCTCATTGGTCGCTAGACACGAGGGTCGCAAAAACCCAGTGTAGTTGACGCGCTCGGGCAGCAACATCATGGCTATGTCGTTTTCTTCGTCCACCATGGTCTGGTCGTACATGGGATGTGAGACAATCTTCAGAAATCTGTAATCCTTTCGGCTTTCTGCTGGCTTGTCGGGGTAGAGCTCGGTGTCTCCGAACACGACGGAATGGAAGTTCCCACTCGAGTAAACAATGATAATGTGAATGTTAAGGTTAGTTAATTCTTAAGAGTTGAGAAGAAATTTCAAAAAACAGAGGAATAACGTGGTATGGAAGAAAAAAATTAGTCAGAACATACGGAAAACATCTATTAAAAAAAAGGGTTTGCGGCGGTTTGTTGTGTAAAATGTTCATACTTTGTCCCCCTCCCCGATCCACACAAAAACATAGCCATGGGAGTTAGGGCTAAGGTAGGTCTCTGATACAGAATCAAGCACAAGGGAGCTATGTGGGAGTTCACGGCTGTTTGATCCCACATAATTTGTCCGATTTATTCTGAGAACACCGTAACTTGCTGGCCCGGTTCTGGTTTTAACTGATTCAAGTACCTGAATATACTGGCCATCTTTTGTAGAAATTTCAGAACATTTGTTGGTGCCAGTTCTGAGAAATAGAGCTTTGAATATTATTATTTACTATAATAGCGCCCTCATCGGCCACATTTCCCATTGATTACATGTAAAATGTGTGTCAAGTAGAAAATGCTGATAATTTAAAAAGGGCTCCAACAATTTTCTTGAAATTTTCGCTGTACACTCGTATTCTTTAGCACTACCTAAATCAGGTCAAACCATAAATGGGCCACTATGCAATATTTTTTATCCCATAATTTTAATTATAAAGCTGACAGTAAAACAGCCGTGAGTTAGAGCTGAAGTAGGTCTCTGATACAGAATAAAGCACAAGGGAGCTATGTGGGAGTTGGAGCTGAAGTAGGTCTCTGATACAGAATAAAGCACAAGGGAGCTATGTGGGAGTTAGAGCTAAAGTAGGTCTCTGATACAGAATAAAGCACAAGGGAGCTATGTGGGAGTTAGAGCTGAAGTAGGTCTTTGATACAGAATAAAGCACAAGGGAGCTATGTGGGAGTTAGAGCTAAAGTAGGTCTCTGATACAGAATAAAGCACAAGGGAGCTATGTGGGAGTTAGAGCTGAAGTAGGTCTCTGATACAGAATAAAGCACAAGGAAGCTATTATTTACACTGCATATCAAATATAAAACAATTGCTGCCTTTTACATTAATGTCATATGATACTTACACACAATGAGCAGCAGTCACCATCCATCTTTCATTAAGCAGCGTACCACCGCACTGATGTACCCCATAGCTGTCCCATAGAGAACCTATCCAGGGCCAGGCTCCGTGGGCTGCATCGGATCCACCCACGATACGACTGTTGACGGATGCCTCAGGTCGTGTTCCGCACAGGCCTGTGCCGAAGATATCTGTTGGGAAAGTTGAGTTTATTTATTGAACTTAACTCTAAAACTCTACATACAAAATCCATATATATTTCCACCTTGTTATGCTCTGTTAAAATACCTTTGTGCAGTGATGTCAGAGTGAATAACAGTAATCAAAGTACCGTTTACTCACTCATGCTCGTTACATACTAGCCAATCGCAGGTCGTGGTGATCTTATGTCACTCGAGTGGACATGTTATGAAAATCGCTCACAGCAACTTGACAGATCGAGACAACAAGTCGCGCATAGGTTGGATTGAAGTCAACTGCAGTGATTCAGGACTAGTGACCTGGTGCAACCTGTCCCAAATTTTTGAAAGTTGTGTGAGGTCATCGCTGACTTGATTGCATTTGATTGAACAACAAATGCCATACATTACGTAATCGATATCGACCCGTATCGCGAAGTGACCTTTAGTATGTTATCAGCATTACTAAGCACCAATAACTTTGATCATGCCCATTGGAATCATTGGTATGATACTAGCAATAATTGGATGCAATCACTGAAATATGCGCTGATATTACTCCACATAAGTATAAATTGTCTAGATAAGTTCCAGAGTTGACTAACTTAGTATAACTTGACAATAATCAGATTGATAATTGAACAAAAAAATTGGAATGGTGTATCCCATGCATTGTGTGAAGCGCGCACAACCATAAGGAGGTTTACCTAATTTTAATGAGAATATGCATTGTCAATGTAATGATACTGCTTACCCCTTATAAACAGATAAATAAATAAATTAATAAATCATTTACCTCCTTCAGCTTTTTCACAGAATGTTCCTGCACCCGCCACATACGTATCACAATCATACGGCCACGCCTCGCTGTAAGTCTCCTCATAGAGTTCAGCACAGGCAGACGTCACCTCAACACACACACTTCTGCAGGGGGTGGAGGTCTTGGTATAATCTGGCCACGGGCATTGTGGGTAAATGGCAGAGCAATGGAGAAGGTTGGCGTTGGGATGGCAGTCTTGTATCGAGGCGAGGTTTGCCAGAGTTTCGAGGGCGTCTTGCTGCGAGTCGGCATTTGGATTGGGTAATACAGTGGTGTTGTACGGTAGCAGAGCGAGACAGGTTTCAGATTCAATTGGATTACATGGAGCTGTAAGAGATGAAATTATAAGTTATCAAGATTTATCGTCTTTAGGCAACAAAATTTATCCTGTTCTAGATTCCAACTTAGCCAAAAACTGATAATATGACATTTTTTGTGTGTAATTTATTTGAACATTTGTTGGAAGATTTTTGAGAAATTTATATATATATATTTTTGATGTTGTTGATTTTTTTGCAAGCATATTTTGACAAATTTGTGATTTAAAAATACCATGGATGGTATCATTTTTGAACCCCCCCCCCACCACCCCCACCCCTCCCCCCCAAAAAAAAATACCCCCAAAACAAATGAAGAACAAACAAAAATTATAACAAAAAATCCCCACAAAGTTGTATCACTTTGGTTTTGATCGATCATCAGTTTCATACCTGGTTAAAATAAGCTTTGAAATATCATACACTGCACTCTACCAAATTTAAAATCATCAGCTATCCTTACCTATGTCACACAGGTCTCCTTGATATCCTAGAGGGCAGTCACACTCAAAGCTATTGATACCGTCTATACATATGCTACCAGACATACAGGGCATGCCAACACAGTCGTCAATATCTGATTTAGTGAAGACAAAAAAAGGTGTTATTTGTGGGTGTCATGTGCAATATTAAAAGTACATGTTCCGATTTTCAAATTGATGTTTTCTATTCTACATGAAGGGTCAACCTTAAACTATTCGTATTCCATAGTTTGAGTTGCATAACTCAAATGGTTCTTATTTCAGAAGTACAAGGTGACATGAAATTTGCCCATTGAGTAGTACAAACTGACCGGGTGGTTAACCAATGCTGTAATTCACTGCATTTTGACCTATAACATTTAATTGGAACATATCTTGCGCCAAACATTTTATACAAATAATGAGAAAAATATGGAGTTTCTATATAATAAGCTAAAGGGATCGGAACATCCACCTTTAAGCTATTTCCCCTTGTGATTGTCCTTTGAATGATCGATCATTGACGATCTATATTGGGAATGATTGATCTCTGCTACATGGAAGGGAGTTTAATTCAATCATCTATAACAAATAGTTTGTGTCCTCATGTCTGATGTAGTTCTCTGGTAAGGCTGCCATTTGATAAACATAGCTGTGATGAAGAGTAGCATTCTCTATTCCATCATATTTCCATTACGTTATATGTTTAAAAACAGCCTGTGCATTTTGTGTAAAACAATATGATATTGTCATGCAGGTAAAAACTAATTTGAATATTCATAATCTAATTAGTGTTGTACATGAAAAGGAATCCTATCAAATGACATTGCTTCACATGTCTCTTTTGCTAAGTCAGCCCTAGCAACAGATGACCTTTGACCTACCTATTTCACAGTTATCTCCATTGAATCCCTCCACACATTGACAGCTGTAGGAATCCAGCCCATCTGTGCAGACACCTCTGTTCTTACAAGGGTTTGGCATACACTCATTGATTTCTGTACATATAAAATACAACAATTATAACTTGGTTCTGAAGTCAGAGCTAGTCCTGACTAACTTGACATTAGTGGTTGGTTGGGACTCCGATGAGTTATAACCCATTCAAAGCATGGTTTTGAAAGGAAACTCATTGCTCTGTAACTTTTGTTAATAAAAATGTCATCTTTATCAATTTAGATTTTATAACATAAAAGTATCAATGATTTCATAGTGTAAGGCTGTATTAAAAAAATCATTTTGTCTCAAAGCTCTTCAGTTTTTCAAAACCTAATGCGGAATGCGTTTTTTTTAAAAGTTTTTATTTTATTTTTTATAAATACAAAATATTGAAATCCTTGTAAAAGTGACCTTTTGTATTTAAATGAAGTGATCAATGAAAATCTGAAAAACCAGTGAAACTTTTGTTCTTCTAACGCGCACCAATTAACTAACGAGCGCGGGAGCTTTGAGACAAATGATTCTTTTAATATAGCCTAAAACATTTAATATTAGTTCTGTTATCATTTTCTTCTGTATTTATGTTATCACTCTATACACATTTTATAATTTCTGAAAACCTAAAAGATTTATAAGTATTATGAAATATTATAACCAATACCACAACAATGTGACACTCCTGAAAAATCGGCAAGTGCAAAATTAAATAGGACTGGTAAAGGAAACCTCAACTATAATCAGACTATAGAATGTTTTATACACAGCCAATTATCTTATGCAAGGCATCATGATTACTTAGCTACCAGTACCTAAACAAGGATTGTATGCTTGGTACCTGTTTGGGAACTGTACAGTACCTGCGCCACCTAGCAGAATTACTAATACTCTGCAACTACTTTGGTGGTACTCCACTGATACCTTAGCATTACCTATACATGTACTGGCCATACAGCACCCGTACAGGTAACTCACAGCACAGTAACCATGATGAGAGGCATAATACTGCATACTATTATTAACTTGGTTACATACCTTGATCACACATCATTCCCTGATATCCCGGGGCACACAGACACAAGAATGTGTCAGCAACATCTTCACAAGTGGCTCCATTCTCGCAGGGGTTCGAATCACAATCTGCACGGTAGAGTGGTGAAGATAGAGAGCAAGAGGTCAATTGTTTGAAAATTGAATGAAATTGTCTAATATTACCTACATTTTAATGAGTGGATCAGAAACAGAACTAGAATCTTGGAAAAAAGTCCTTGGAACGCTTTACATGTTTTGGACATCATGTGCAGACTTTTTTTCCTGATTTTCAAATTATATTTATTTTGTTAAGAACTGAAAAGGGGTGTTAGTTTTCCTTTGTTACGAGTAAGCGTTCCAAGACTATTTTGTTAAGTTAAGAACTGAAGGGAACATATTTAACAACTATTTCCCCTTCCCCACTCCCCATCAATCAATGTTGGGACACCTTGATTTACTGCTGAAAACATTGACATTCTCAACATTGCACGGGGGAGAAGGGGTGCTAGTTTTTCGTTGTTAACAAATTAGCGTTCCAAGACTTTTTTCCAGGATTGTAAGTACACCTACATGATTAAGCATTGGAAATGTTCAGATTGCCTCAGTGTTTCATTAATCTCTGACCAAGTTGATTAAACAGTAATAACAACAACTTATACATTTAGCCTTTGGTTCAAAGTCCCATTTATACTTAGTCTAATGGCTAAGGCGCCCATCTAGCATTCGGGAGGACCAGTGTTCGAGTCCCAGTCGGTGAATGCCCTGACTTATTTTTCGGGTTGGGACATTCACCGGTGTTTGTTAATATCTGCTGTTATTTTGTGTATTGTGAAAACTGTGGGTTGGTAAACTGCTTTATAATATATTACGTAACAACTTATTGAGCGCCTGTATCCAACAAGGACGATGTTCATGGTGCTTTCACAACAAAGTAAAAGTGTTCAACATACAAAAACGGCATTAGGAGAATGTTTAAAGGAGACTATTAACTTGATGGAATATATAATATCTATCAATGTATTAACTGATATAATATCATCATTGCATAATTACCTGGTTGTGGTGGTAGTGTTGGACCCATACTTTGGACTGGTGGCTGAGTGGCTGAAATTAACAATAGAATTAATTAATATTTCAATATGACTGTTGTCAATATAAAATGTAATTTTGGCGAGGTATTTCAAAGAATTATTTGATTTCAAATAGTCTAGTTTGCCGTGTAGGTTATAAACATCTAACACAACAGGTCCCTGACCAGGCGCTTTGATGTTGGCTCATCAAAAATCAATAACCGGTACCATAAATCTGAGATATACATTTATGAGCAAATCATCATAACTTTAAAAGTATCCATTCGATATTTATGAATGAGGTATCAAGCTATAGAGAAAAATGTTGTTCATTTAATTTGTATCGTAGATGTTTGATACCAATTATTGATTTTTGATTAGCCAACATCAAAGCACCTGTGTTAGGTGTATAGCTAACATTATACAGATATAGGCAATTATTGACTCAATTATTTGAAACAACAAAATGGGGAGATTATTATCAGCTTGGTGTGAACCGTTTAATTTGCCAATAACTTGAAACTGTAACTACTTACTTGGGCACCCACGCTCATCAGTTTGATCCCCGCAATCCATCGCTCCATCGCAAATCAGACCAAGTGCTATACACAGCCCGTCACCACACTGGAACTCATCTGGAGAGCATGTGACCTGTCCATAGCAACCATATTCATCCCTTCCATAGATACAGTCCGTCACATTATCACATTGCCAGCCTGATGTGATGCACACGCCTGAGCCACAATCAAAGTGTTCGTCCACCAAGCATTGAATTGGTTCTGAAAATGAATTTTAGATGAAAAAGTAACATCAACAACTTGCATGAGGTATTTTAGTGAATTGTAATTTAACCCCTGAGAACTACCGGCCGATTGGTCAGAAAGACGGATACATCATTTATTGCACCAATCAGAGACATTGTTAAAATAATTGTATCCCTGATAAAGATTGGGGTGAAATAGTGTAAAAGCTGTATCGTAATTGGTTATTCAAATGAGTATATCTTGTAATTAACCAATTAGAATCGCTGTTAGATAGACAGGTAGTGCCCAGGGGGTTAAAAAAAGGGACCATGAGATATATCATTAATACCCTTCTTTTTATGCTTTTCCTAATCTTTTTTTAAATATTCAAATTAATTCATTAAATATTCTAAAAAGACAATCTAGACATTTTAAATTGTTGGTCTAGAACAGAGTTTGATCACATGAAGTTGGTTTTCTAAACCCAAGTGCAAGTACATAAGTACACATTAGTTATTAACAAGTAGAGTTTTCAATACATTGTAAGAAATGTAATGAGATTTGGATTAGGAACTGAGATGAGACATATTTGTTGGCAATTTTTTTGTTTGTTATTAGGCGACAAAAAAGCAGCCTGCTGTACGAGCAAATGGAGCGCTCACGACGGGTTGGTTGGGCTTTTTTTTCTTCCTTATTTCCCTCGAAAATGACCATTAAAATTCAAACAAATCTGTAACATTTTGCCATTTTTGACAACCCCCCCCCCCAAAAAAAAATTGAGTCGATATTCATTTGCACATTTTATTCCACCAAATTATTTTAAAAAATGGGTCGGTTAGGCCAGTACAACAGTGTTTTTTTCTTTCTTCGTTGACTTATAGAAAAATCCCCAGTATCGTTTTTTGACCCAAAATAACTACCAAATCACCATTTGAGTAAAATATACTTGAGTGAAAACTTCTTCCGAACAGGTTTCCATAAGGGCCCCCCCCCCATCGACCGTCTGACCGTGCACCCTGGTCCTGACCCTTAATTTTATTTTTTCATTTTTATTTTTTTTAATATTTTTAAATATTTAAAAAAATCTAAAATTCATGATTTTTTTGGGGAAAATCTTCTGGAAACAGGACAATATTACCTCTACCCACGTGCTCTTGTGAATTTTAATAGTCTGAGAGGATTTCAGTGTAAATATTGAACATTATTGGTTGTTGTATATCGTTGTTATTGGTTCCAAAGTATTAATAACCTATATGTGCGACTCTTCGTGTCATTTTAACTTCTTGTTGACTGAGCTTTGAGCTTCCACTGGTATAAGAGATGAAAAAAAAGAAAATAAAAAATCCGCCCGCCTGCCCCTTCTCTCTGAGGGCTCTGGAGGACAACCAAACATTTTTTTGCCTTATATTCAAGTAATCCTTACCTGTTGCCATGACGGAAGTAACCACCAGTTCAAATCCATCCTTGAATATATTGGTATCGGACGTCAACTGAATCCACATAGAGTTCCCGCTACTACGCATAGGTGGCGGTATTCTATCCCCGGACCACGCAAAGAACACGGAGTCGCTCGCGAACGGATTGTCACCTTGTCCGACGTTCACAAAATCAAAATCTCTCTCCGTCTCGAACGTCATGAACATGAGATGGATCTGGTTCTGAGGTTCAGCGCTGACAACCCATATCTACAAGGAAAAAGTTTACACAATACAATGTTACATACATTTCTAAATTGACAGGATCAAAATTATGGCATGTGTGCGTGCAATTTCTTAAAACTTATTTAAATTTGCATATTACTGGTTTTATGTCTTTTTCATCTGAGTTTGCCACATTGCCACATGTTTGTTTTTTGGATTTTTAAAAAAAATCTTTGTAGCTTGGATCAGCAAAAAAAATTCAAAAATCACATACTTCATAGCCTATTTCTAACAAAAAAAAATCAAAAAAAAAAATTGCACAGCACTTAGCTTAGGCCAAACAGAGAAGATAGTGTCTCAGAAGCCCGCCCGTATTGGTATGTGAAATGAGCTATGGCGCCTATGCGCTGAGGCCTAATTTTTTTTGAAAAAAGAAGGTTAAAATAGTTCTTTGTAGCTTGGATTAGAAAAGAAAAGAAAAAAAATCGCATACCTCATAGCCTATTTTCTAAAAAAAAAATTAAAAAAAATCTTCTTTGTTTGGCCTTCTATATACTATTTCTATGATATTTAGTCCTACCTGATTTGTGTCTCCATAATACCCAATAGGATAACCAGGTGATAAGATGGTGGAAGAATCAAGCCCGGACAAATACATGCGCTCAATGCCAGGACAAGCGCCCTCATCATCATTGCCTGGACAGTCATTGACCTGGTCACAACGCCACGTGGAGGGCACGCACAAGGCGGTATCTCCAGCGCAGTTAAAAGCATCTGGTTTTTGGCAGAAGTCTGCTATGGCTACGGATGAGAATAATTACAGAGGATAGAAATTAGAAAATAAAGAATTGAACACTATCTATTGATGACATCTTAAAACAATAAGCTGGTTGATTTTAGGTGATTTGATTTGACCACAACAGATCACGAGATGTTTGAATAAATTGGATCCAAACTGTATTAAATACAAAAATACCTATAATATCCAATTTTCTCTTTGACTCCAAAATAGAAAAATAAAACTTCTCGTGTCTTAACACGTTCCATGCAGCGAATAGTTTTACCATATTATACAAAACAGATTTTTCAGAAACCTTTCCCAACTTTCAAGTTCTATCTCAAGGATAACTGATCCAATACTAGACATGTTTGTACTTATTTTAATTTTAACGTCGTCTGCAGTCCCATGCCATACTGACATAGCGAACAGTATTAACAAGAACAAGTATTTCTCACCTTTAACTGCATACACCTCCAAATGGAAGCCCTGCAAATTTTCTGAATAATCAGACTGGAATCGAACCCACATCTTGGTTGCCATGATCTCCTCAAAACCATTCTCTACCTCGCTGCCATACAACTGCCTCACAATACTGGTTCTATCCAGTGGATCGGACCCAGAGCCTATGGTCAGGGTATCGCAACACTCTTCTATGCCCAGGTCTTTGAACTTTGCCACAAGGGTTGAGTCTGCTGGCCCTTCTATAAACCAGATGCATTCCTGGATGTCAGGGTAGTTTTCCGGGTAATTTGGACTGGTTAGTATCAGTGGTTGCTCAGTGGATACTTGTAGACTGGTTTTACCACAGGTTGGGTTAGTTCCTGTAAATGAGAGCAAAACATGGGGGATTAATTACTTGATCATTAAATTGCCAGATGTATGAGTTGGGAGGCATGAGTCAAATCTGAGTCAAATATATGCGAGATGAGCATTCTAACCCCGAAGGAGGGGGGGGGGGGGGGGGGGGGAGTGAATTGTTTATCTATGTAATGCAATTTTTGTAGGTTGGAAACAGATATTGATCAAAAACCTCATTGAAACAATTTTTACATGGCCTGTCTCAAACTTGTCTTTCAGCGAGCCTCGGGTATAAGGGTCACAAGTGTTACCAAACCAAGATTTAAGTTGTGGTACTTTTTACGAT
The DNA here is from genome assembly GCA_035610835.1 of Ophiura sarsii. Lineage (NCBI taxonomy): Eukaryota > Metazoa > Echinodermata > Ophiuroidea > Amphilepidida > Ophiuridae > Ophiura > Ophiura sarsii. Next base: position 25,549,849 of record CM069444.1, on the reverse strand, counting down.
AAAATGAGGTAACTATAGAATAACTCATTTAGGGATCAAAGGCTTATATTATTGTGATATTTGAAAACTATATCCTAGAATAAATAGACAATTATTTACCTTTTTCACACAATAGTTTATCTGCTTCTGCAGACGCTGGGAAATCTGTGCAGTAAAATGCCCACGACCCCTCGCCAAACCACGCCTCAAAAGGGCCGTAACAGCTTTGCTCCACCTCCTCGCATAAACCTTGGCACGGGACAAGTCCGCGACTCAAGGCACACTCCGGAAGAAACGCGGAGCAGAAGAACAGTTCGGCGTTGACGTGGCACGACAGGATTGACTGGAGTTGCTGCATGGTGCCCTCGTACGAGGACTGCGTTGTCGTGAACGTGGAGAGATACGGCAGTGACGCAGCACAGCTGCTGACCTCTATGGGGTCACAAGGGACGGATATAACTGTGAGGTGGAAAACAAAATAGTTTGTAAAAATCAAAAAAAGTTAGGGCGCCCTCAATTTCTCAAATATAGTGAGGCCCCTATAGACCATTTCAAATCCGTAAATATTGGATCGGTTTCGAATGTTTTCGATTGGCGGAGTGTTTACATAAACGGTGAGATAAAAGAGATTCGGGGTAATGCCTTCACATTTTACCTTCAGTTCGACTCATTTTGAAGTTGCCGATATCGACACCATTGTTGATAAAAACAAAATAGTCTCGATACTATTATTATTGTCAGCGAAAAAATATAAATGTTGAGATATAAGTCCACAAAATATGATGCCCCCATAACATACCTGCATTATCTACCACGGATGATATAAACTGCCAGTGTTCTGAGACGTGCGTGTAGGTTCCAATATCACAGCCATCGAAGACAAGCCCGTTGCTAAGGCCAACCAGGGTCCAGCCATCATTCTGATTCTTGCACATCAGTGGACTACCAGCATCAGCCTATAAGATTGATGTAATAGTGTATGGGGAAATTGTGGTTTAACTTCAGGCGCATCTCGTCTTCAAATTATTCAAAACAGGTCTGCTCATATTATTTGTGGAGTAGCTTGGGACACACCTATTGTCTAATTTGGCCATCACGAGACAGTGAGGTAACTGTGTATTCTACTAATTGCGGCACATAACGCGAGTGCCCACTCGAGGCATTGGCATATACACACAAGCGTTGAAAGACGGAAGATATATACGAGTGCATGAAGCTGCGCCTGCTAAGTTACATCACTGTCCAGAGGAAGCCAAATAGAGTATAGTCATGAAGTTCTTAAAAAACTTGAATGGTTAAATTGTAATATTTTGTCATACAGAATAATCAATGATACTGCACTTGAAAGATTTACTTTAGTATAATGATGTTAATAATTACATATACGAGTGCATAAAGCTGCCCCTGCTAAGTTACGTCACTGTCCAGAGGAAGCCAAATAGAGTATTGTCATGAAGTTCTTAACAAACTTGAATGGTTACCACTTGATAGTAGACAAACATTAAATTGTAATATGCAATTTTAAAAGTCTATCTCAAGGATTACTGAACCAATACCAGGCATGTTTGTACCTATTTTAATGCATTTCTCATGTTGATTCCAAATACGGTGACGAAATTCAATGATTTTGAAACATGTTATGAAATTGTGGAATGTCGTCTGCAGACGCCTGCCGTGTGGAAAACGTTAACAGATATTCATACTTACAGTGCACATGCCATGTGGGCCACCTGGTTCTGTTGCACACACCCTCGTCTTAGTCATGGTGAATGGTTGAGTATAGCTATCGCACTCACTCCCTACATCATTGGATAATGTGCCGACAGTCGATGTTTGTAATGAGGTGAATTGGGTAACTGTAACATAAAAAATATATGGTTGAGTGTAACTAACATTCTTACTCCCTACATTTCATAAACGATGTACAATAAAGTACAAATATTTGTTAAGCGTTGTTGAACTGGTATATAAGGAGTTACGTCAAATAAAGCATTTCAAATTTATAAATTAGGATGCAAGGATTTGACCGACAAAGAAAACTTAGACCCATGTGTTAATATTTCATCAACATTTCTGAATTCTGCACAGTTGAACGTCCGGCATACATACAATCAAAATTTATTTTTGCATATGAATTTGACAGGAAGTCATAAATTCTTGCTACATTATATATGTGAGTATTAAAAAGTTTATGATAATCAACTAAAAGCCAGTTTCTTTTCAATCATCACCACCAATAACCATTTATTGGACCACCAATAACCATTTATTGGACCACCAATAACCATTTATTGGACCACCAATAACCATTTATTGGACCACCAATAACCAGTTATTGGACCACCAATAACCAGTTATTGGACCACCAATAACCAGTTATTGGACCACTAATAACCAGTTATTGGACCACCAATAACCAGTTATTAGACCACCAATAACCAGTTATTGGACCACCAATAACCAGTTATTGGACCACTAATAACCAGTTATTGGACCACCAATAACCAGTTATTGGACCACCAATAACCAGTTATTGGACCACCAATAACCAGTTATTGGACCACCAATAACCAGTTATTGGACCACCAATAACCAGTTATTGGACCACCAATAACCAGTTATTGGACCACCAATAACCAGTTATTGGACCACTAATAACCAGTTATTGGACCACCAATAACTAGTTATTGGACCACCAATAAACAGTTATTGGACCACCAATAACCAGTTATTGGACCACCAATAACCAGTTATTGGACCACCAATAACCAGTTATTGGACCACCAATAACCAGTTATTTGACCACCAATAACCAGTTATTGGACCACCAATAACCAGTTATTGGACCACCAATAACCAGTTATTGGACCACCAATAACCAGTTATTTGACCACCAATAACCAGTTATTGGACCACTAATAACCAGTTATTGGACCACCAATAACCAGTTCTTGGACCACCAATAACCAGTTATTGGACCACCAATAACCAGTTATTGGACCACCAATAACCAGTTATTGGACCACCAATAACCAGTTCTTGGACCACCAATAACCAGTTATTGGACCACCAATAACCAGTTATTGGACCACCAATAACCAGTTATTGGACCACCAATAACCAGTTATTGGACCACCAATAACCAGTTATTGGACCACCAATAACCAGTTATTGGACCACCAATAACCGGTTATTAGTGGTGATAATCATAACCAGCGATAACCACCATTAGCCACTAAATTTGTGTTTCTATTCAGACAGCAAAAGGTGGCGATGCCGGAAGATCACCCAAATACACCCAAGGGAAGTGTATCCAAGCAAACCACCACGCTACGCACCTATCTTAGTAACCCACACATGGGTGCACTGTGATAAAGGTTTCCAAACATGGAATTTCATCATCACTATTCATGATAACCACTAGAGGTGATGATCGCATGTTTCTATTCAGGCCATGATCACCATTCACCATTAATCGCCACCAATCACCACTAATAACCACCAATCACCACCAATTACCACCTTTTGCATTCGAACAGAAACACACAAGTCTCACAATGTTGTTGTTGAGAATCTTTCCAAGAATGAGCTCTTGGATTCTTGCAACTGTAGACTTACAATACCCAAAAACCTTTTAAGCGGACAATTACCTAGAAGTCACATGATGCTGGAATAGACTTACAAACATATAAAGGTAACTAAACTGTCCATAAGAATGAGACTCAACTTACGCATGAGTGTGCCCCATCCTGCGATGAAGCAATCTTGATAGTCATCTAGTTGCAAACTCCCCAATGCATGGTATTCCAAGCAAGATGGCTGAAACAGGTCCGCGGAGAGTGCCCTCTGGAGTTCCAACACGGCCAGGTTGTTATCCCCTGTAAGAGCGTTGAATCCAGGATGCTGGTAGACTCTATTGATGTCCACCTCTTCAGCGGTCACTTCTTGTCCACTCAGGGTTCTTGACCCCAACAGTACACGCTCAAGAGTTCCCCCAATTCTATAAGATTACAATTGGAAAATAGAAATTTGATTTAAGAATTATCATACAAAATGTAACCATAACTCAACTTGATTTCAAATAAGTTATTGAATTGTTACATAAATATAATATCATAAAGGCTTGCTATAATCATAACTGTAACTTGACTCAAATTCTCCAAACAAAAAGAAATCACACGACTTACAGGGTCAGAAATTCGAGAAGAATCCGAGAATCCATTCTCACAAAGATTCCTGCCGCATAAGTTGCGAGAATCAAGTTGATTCTTGTAGATAATGGCCCGTATTCTCGTACGTAGTTAAACACGGTTTTAAGCTAAACACGCGTCTAACTTTGACTTTAGACACAGCGTTTAACTAAACGTGATTCTCGTACATTTGTTTTACTTAAACACGCGTCTAACTCACTGAAAGGTGTCTAACTTTAAACATGGGTATGGGGGTAGTTTAAGGCGCGTTTAACTAAACAAATACACGAACTGTATGCCTTGAATGATTACTCAACCGTGCCCGGTGTAAGCTTCCAAGCAAATCGTGTAGTATTAAAAATACACGCGCGTTTGAAGTATTCAGTCGATGTCTATTGTAACCCATTAGGGCCACAACAAAAATAAATACCTGTATAAAGTAACGCACAACCACCCTGGGGACGAGATGTGCAGAGTTTAAAACCGTGTTTAGTTAAACACGTTGTTTAAAAGGTAAACTCACGTTTTAGATAGACACGCGTTTAGATAGACACGGTTTTAAGCTAAAACCGTGTTTAGTACGAGAATACGGCCCAATATGTCTAAACACATTATTTGAATGGAAAAGAATCCGTAGATTCCTGCAAAATCCTTTTGTGAGAATCTAAATGGATTCTTGTGACCTTTGACGAACTTCTGACCCTGACTTAGGACTGAACCACCCAATGACTCTGCTTTTCTCAAGACTTATCCAGTCCATAACTCAACATGATTCACGATACTACTTTTGTGATTTCATTAATATAAGTCTGTCACTTACCCAATGCATGATGCTGCTGTTAAGACATGCCGCTGTGTGATTAGGACACCAGAACAGCCATGGCCGGTACGTAATTGAATAGAGACTACCGCTTGGGAAGGGTTGGTTGTTTCCCGGCCATCACAGTCAAAGCGTAAGGTAGCTGCAATAGGGTAAGATGAATAAACAGTGTTTTCACTAACAATACTTAGGAACCAAACAATATTATATCTATTTGCATCATTCATGGTTGATACCGAACTGATATATGAGACGAGAATGGACAATTAAACTGATTTTGGACAATTTGTTATATAAACTTGTTATATATGCAGCTTCAACTCATACCACAGTTCAGAGTTTACAAATCAAACATATGTGGTGATGTGGTGGGGAGTGATACCACTTGCCAGCCATACCTTAGGCTAAAAAAAAGAAGGCCTGTCTCACATACATTTGGGAAAATAGCTATGCAATATATTTCTTCTTTTTTATAGTAAAATAAGCTATGAATGTGGAGAAAAAAAATATTATGGTGTTTTTGGCTTACTCCCCCCCCCCCTCCCCCCGGTTTGCAGCCAATTTGAAGGGGGGAGCCTAAAATTGGGCTCATCACATAGGGTTATGCGGCAAAAGTGACTGTACATACTTATGCTAGTAGGTATGCGAGACAGACCTTTTTTCTTGGCCCTAGAGTGATAATCGTATTGATCAATGGAATGGGTTACACACTACTTATTAAAGGTAGATGTTCTGATTTCTGGCCCGATTTTCAACTTGATGTTTTCTATTTTACATGAAAGGTCATCCTTACAATTGTCACATTCCAAAGTCTGAGTTGCATAACTCCAATGGTTCTAATTTTAGAAGCACAAGGTCACAAGAATTGTGCACATTGAGTAGTACACAAACTGGCTGGTGGTTGGCCACCTTTGGCAGTAATTCACCACATTTTAGCCTATAATTTCTAAATGGAACATTTCTGGCTCCTAAAATTGTACAGACATAATGAGAAAAATATGGGGATTCTTCTGATATCAAAATATCATGACGTGAAAAAGAAATCATACCCCAAAAAAAGGTGATCGGAACATACACCTTTAAGTAAACATACAATGTAGTTGAGAAAAAAAGATGAATGAAAACTTACTGGCTGGAATTGGGACTACAGGAGCTGGAATGGAGATAAAATAGAATACAAATAATAACAGAAATTAACTTACATATGGATTAAAATATTAGAAAATTGTATTTACATACACAATTACTATAATCCATTGATATCCAGATGCTAATTCAAAAACAAGAAGATAAAATAGGGGTATGGGTGTAGTACATTTCGTCCAGTAGTAAGTCCGGCATTTTAGAATTTGAAAATATTTTTTCTTCATCACAATCTCTGTACTACTCACCTTCATTAAATTGTGCAGAGTCAGGTACGACATCAACTTCATTAATGGTGCCATCGATTACAGCTCTGTTGATCTCGTCCATGACAAACAGTTGGAGATCATCTTGTTCAACTGTCCTGCCAAACGCTATCCTCAGGTCAGCTACTACACTACCTGATCTGAAATACATAATGCAAGTAATGGTAGGTAAGATTTACTGTAAAAAGTGGAAATTTCGCCCGACATTTATTTTACACGCTTTTCACGCTAAAATCATCAAGCGCGAAAATAAAATGTGGGAATACATTTATTTTGTGTGTAGGTCTATGTAAGTAAGCTTAAAATTGTTAAAATATAAAACAGGCAAAATTGTTCAAAATGTGCAAAGCGCAAAAAATTACACACACAAGAATTTTCACTTTTACAGTATATTTTCTCATGGTGAACCTATACATAAGACTTAAAGCAAGCGTGTGCAACCTGCGGCCCGCTGGCCTCTAATCTGCGGCCCGCGAAGCAATCCCAAAATTCCCATTAATGCGGCCCGTTTTAACCTGAACTCCCTAGGTTACACTAATGACGAATTGATTTAGTGGTGTCCTCACTTTAACTAGTAGGGTGACGCAGTGGCGTAGCCAGAGGGGCAATTTCCCCCAATATTGACTATCGTGTCGGTTGAGATTGGCACTGTCGGTTCATTTGACAAGAGGAATCATGGAATTATGATGGTCAAAAGTGCACAAACCTAATTGTTTCGTGCACATGTGTACCCCAAATGGATTTTTTTTGGTAGAAACCTTTTTAAAGCAGAAATGTACCTCAATCATAGCAAAAATAAGTGTAAAGTCGAAAATGTTTGCGCGCCTTCCTTTCATCGGAACAAACTTGTGATTGCGTTTCAAAATCCCTATTTAAAATGGCTAAGAGAAGCAGGTATCCGGATGTGTTTTGGAATGTTTGACAATTACTGCGGCCCGTGAATGGATCTCAAAATCACAATGAGGCCCGGGTGGTAGAAAAGGTCGCACATGCTTGATTTAGAGTCTTCTTAAAAATCTCAGCCCTTACTCTTCTGCAGGTTGGGGGGGGGGGGGGGAGGACATTTTAGATTTGGAAACCTATTGACACTCATCAATTAACATATGACTTTCTTACCTGAATCCAACTACACTACTGGCTCCATAGGACTTAGACTCATTTCCAGAGCTAAACACAGCATCCATCTGAAAGAGGAATAAATGAAGGGCACCTATGTAAGTGGACATCATATATAATACAGTTTAAAACATTATTTTACAAACGAGGAAAATGATTGCTCCATATAGAAAAGATTTATGACATGAACAAATATGTTGTTTCATATCTTGAGCTGAGGGAATATAATCTGGCACAACATTTAATGAGAAGAAGGGTAAAAGGGTTGACATAATTATACAAATACTAATATATCAAACACCGTTTTTCATATAAAATTTGTTATTAAATCATTTCTAGAGAGTATCAAACTTACCGAGTTGATGACTTTTTGTTCTAATATCTTGAAGTCGTCTGAATTTGGATCCATTAGAGATGGTGTAAATGTGTCGTCTATGGTCAGAGAACCCAAGATTTGGACAGTCGGTTCTGTAAAATGGAAATCGTTTATAATCATTTAAAGGTAACAAGAAATAATATGTGAAAATAGAACATTTGCAAAATCTTCAATTGGGGATAAACAATGAAAATATCAAACACTGCAAAAAAGGCCAGTAAGGCAATGAAAGGTTGGGCAGACTTTTGAATGATGGTCTGACAGTTGGTAACGCCAAACAAAGAAGAAGGTTTGCCTTAGAAGCCTGCACGCATTGGTATGTGAAATGAGCTTCGGCGCGTAGGTCTACGCGCTGAGGTTTTTTGTGTGGGTTTTTTCAGATTTTTTAAAGAAGAAAAAGAAGAAAAAAAGTTCTCTGTAAGCTTGGATTAGCAACAAACAAAAATATATTGCACAGCATTTAGCATTTTTGCAAAATGTTTCTGAGACCAACCTTTTTTCTAAGCGGGTAAATATTGTCTTCTATTCTATTTGAAATTTCTATTTCAAATAGTGCATCAAATGAAAATTATTTCAAACATATTAACACTTTTTAACAACATTTGCAATCTTGTATATCCGTAAGCACTTACCACTAACAGTGATACTGAACTGACACGATCCCATATTTCCGTGTATATCCACAGCGCTACACTGCACAACATATGCCCCCAAGAGAAACTCCATACCGCTTGTTGCGTCACATGTGACATCGCCCTCTATGTCTGCATTGTCTGTTACATTAGGTAGTGCCCAAGACACTGTTGCGTTGCTAGAGCCAACCACTACATAAGCTTGGATGTCATCTGGGCAAGTCACTTGTGGGTCTTCTATATCTGTAATATGATTTATGTTATAATGTAAATCATCATTAGCATTTTTCTTTGATTTGGACATTTTGTTGAGACATGATTCTGCATATAACTACCTGAATACTTGAGGTGACATAACTATGACTATAATTGGGCAAGTTGTGTTGCCCTCAGCGACTGACCCTAAAATCGTGAAAACTAGGGTCGCATTTTTTAGATTTAAATTTGATTAAAAGTGTCTAAATGTTACTATTTCTTGCTTGAAATGAATAAGTAAGCCAAAATAAATGTTTTTTAGACTATTGTCACACTAGAAACATTAGTTAAATTGACATATGGGCCTTTACCAATTTTGCCTTGACATAAACCATATATTTTTCAGCCCGCCCCCCAAAAAAATTGAAAACAAAAAAATTGAAAAAAAGAAAAAAAGAAAGAAAGAAAGAAAAAGAAATTCCGACCGACAGACTCGATTTTAAATTTTGGGCACTTGAGGGCAATACAACATTTTCTTTTTGCCTTAATGTTTATTTGCAAAAGTAACACAAGTTACTTGTGTCTTAATTTGGCCCTGGCTCCCTATTTTCAAGTACTACTATTGCCATAATTGTTTGCAAAACTAGAAATAACGACACCTTGAGAACAATTCTATGAAACCCTTACCTTCAACAATCACCAAGAAAGAACAAGATCCAAGATTCGATGATAGATCTGCAGCATAGTACGTCACTTCTGTGACACCAATAGGGTACCGGCTTCCTGATTGGTGGGTACCCCCTGGATTGAATGCGTTAGCCTGGCTGTTGTCTGTGGCCATGACCTTTGGCCAGGTTACCACGGCGGTGACCAGTCCAGGGTCGGCTGGAGCGGTCTGGTTAACGGGACAGTCTATGACTGGCGGCTCTACATCTGTATGGGTAGATGGTTAATGAAAATAGGAATCAATATTAACACTTTCCACGCGGCAGGCGTCTGCAGAGGACATTCCAAAACTTCAAAAAATGTGTCAACAATTTCAACATTATTGAATTTCATTACCATATGTGACCAGTCACGTCAAAAAGGACAAGTTGTCGGCAAACACGGTTTTGAGATAGAGGCCAATATATTTGGTGAAATATAAGGAAAATAATAGAAACAAATATGCTTCTTCAAATCATATCTTGTGATTACAAAGGCCAATTACCTTTAACATGGTATCATTTTAAAGCTTAAAATGTGCTCTTTCAAGTCATACTAATAATTCAGATTTGACTTGGGCCTCCAACATGTCCATTTTGATGTGACGGGTCACATATTTGGAATCCCCATGAGAAATGCATTAAAATAAGTACAACCATGCCTATTGGTTTAGTAATCGTTGAGATAGACCGTGAAAGCTTTATGAAAACTCGGTTTTGTATATGGTAAAACTAATAGCCGCGTGGAATGGGGCACATACCTTGTACAGTGATTTCAAATGTGCACTGCTCCCGATTACCGCTCTCGTCCGTTGCTGTGTATCTCACCGTGCTTACACCAATCAAAAAGCTGCTACCATTGGCTGTACTTGGTACGACTTCGATAATTGATTGGCTGTTGTCAGAGACTGTGGGTTCGAGCCAGGTCACAGCTGCCGTTCCCAGACCGGGGTCATTTGGAGCGGTCACCGGGGATGGACAGGTCAGTGTTGGCGCATCAACATCTGTGTGAAATAATAATTTGAGATCAAATTAATGTTTTAACTGAGAGGACATACTCAGAACATACAGAGCAATTGCTTTGCAGTAATATGCTTTAACCCCCTGGACACTACCGGCCTATCTTATATACAGTGGTTCTGATTGGTTTATTGCAAGATATACTTATTTGTATAGCCAATTAAAATGCAGCTTGTAAAATATTTCACTCTAATCTTTATCAGGGATACAACTATTGTTAAAATGTCTCTGATTGGTGCAATAAATCCTGTATCTATCTTTCTGACCAATCGGCCGGTAGTTCTCAGGGGGTTAAGAAAAGCCATGGTCTGGATTATTAGAAGCCAATTTACATCACAAATTTAATATGACATGCCCCCAACCCCAAGCAAGAGTTACAAATTGGGTTTCGGATATATCACAATTACAATGTGTCACTCTAACAGTTCTAATTATTACAAAAATTATGTTATTGTCCAAGCTTGCAGAATTTGACAATCTTGTTTAGAAATTTCAGGAAAACAAGGAGTGCAGTTCTTCAATGCTAAGGTCCGTTGGTGGGTGAGGTGATAAGCCACTGGCTCTAGTTACCAAGATATTGACAAGTGCTTAATACCACACCAGTGATTGGCCTTGTATTATCCAGGAAGAATCTTTCTATGTTACATTCTGCTGCTAGACAAAAAACAAACTCTTCTAGGTGTCATTGGCCCCTGAAGCTGTATACAGGCTGTCCCAAAATGATTAGTACCCATCGATGCCCAAAGTTCAATAATTTTTGTCATCATCAAAATCGATGGGATTAGATCTGTTGTTTTACATCATCTTTGTCATACTGTACTATTTTATTAGAATTTTAGATCATCAATATCGAATGTATCAAACTCAAGATATACTCCATTATGTAAAACATGGTGATTTCACCTTTTTTACAAAGTGCTAAAAAAATGTGTGTGCTATTACAGCTTTTTTGAAAGAAACTTGTGTATTCTCATCATCTCTTGTCTACTCAATATAATCTTGTGTGTCTTTCTGTTGTAACTGTTAGTAGTTATGGGTGTTCAAATCATTAATAATTCTTCTCCTTAATTTAATTTAACGGTTAAAAGAAGTTTGTCACACTTGAGTGACCCCATGCATTGTTTTATTTGACAAGTGTTTAGGGACTTCTTAATAAAGTGGTATTTGGTGAATAACCTTAGATTTCATTTTCACATTGGAGAATGGATTTCGTGAGGTTAAACACTAAGGGACTTTATAATTTTTAGCAAGTTTGTAGGAAATTGCATCTCCAATATGAAACAGAAGTCCAAGGCACTGCTAATTACCCATGACCACGTCTTTACCTGTTTAAATGTCCCTCGAGTTTAGCCTCAAAACTAGCTCATTATAGAAACAAAGCTTGGGGTCGCTCATGCGTGACGATCCATATTTACTCTTCAAATTGAATCAAAATGAAGAAGTATTAATGGTGTGAACAACAATATGATACAACAGCAGTTTAAAATAGAAAGGAACCAAATATATTAGCAGACAAGAGATTAAGAGAATGTATTAGTTTCTTTCAAACAAACTGTTTAAAAACACATTTTTTTGCACTTTGCCAAAAAGGTGAAATCACCATGTCTTACACAATGGAGTGTAACTTCATTAAAATAAGTCCGATATTCATGATCTAAAATTCTAATAAAAGGGTACAGTATAGCAAATATGATAGAAAAACAACGGATCTAATCTCATTGATGTTGGTGATGAAAAAAATTATTGAACTTTGGGCATCGATGGGTACTAATCATTTTGGGACAGCCTGTATATGCAAAATCTCCTGTGTCACTTGTTGGCAGTATTGAGCTAAAACATATTCAAGGGCTACACATTCATGTAATAGGTTTTCCAGTGAATCATGATATCATAACTCACCTAGTACTGTAACAGCGAATTGACACGTCCCTGTGTTACCAGCCGTATCCATAGCACTGTAGGTCACCACTGTAGTACCTATTGGGAAGCTGGAACCGGACGCGTAATCACTGACCGGTACCGGATTTACGCCGGTATTGTCCGTAGCTGTCGCCGGTTGCCAGGAAACATCACCTGTGCCTAAACCAGGGTCGTTGTCAGCTGACAGGTCAGTTGGGCAGGTCACTAGAGGGGGCTGTGTATCTGTAATGATGGGAGAGATGGGTTTTGGAAATTTGGCTTGGTCAAGAAGTTTTTTTTCATTGTAGTTCTGCTTGAGTTCTGTCATTCTTTAAACCATTTTATGTGAGCTCAGCAATATTGATGTAATAGAGCTCATTAAACATTTTTATGCATATTTTATGCCCAAAACTTTGTGTGGCATGTCTACTACGAATGCTGACATCTCACTCACTATCTGTGCAGAATATCTCTGATTGACTGATATCGGTGAGAACTAGAAGTGCAATGGTAGATGAGTGCAATACTATTATAAACCAGCCTGAATATGACTTCTTTCAGTAGCAACCATTCAGCAATAGATCAGCAGAGACTTTGGTAAAAATCTTTCTATACTCTATTTGGCTTCCTCTGGACAGTGACGTAACTTAACAGACGCAGGTTTATTACGCACGCGTATGTATCTTCCCTCTTTCAACGCTTGTGTGTATACGCCAGCGCCACGAGTAGGCGCGCGCGTTATGTGATGCAATTAATAGAATACGAAGTTACGTCACTGTCTCGTGATGGCAAAAATAGACTGTAGAGACTAAACCTAAATCTGAAGAAGCTTTACCTCATATCAATTGCAAAAAATAGCTGATGAATCCTACAATACCATACAAAGTCAAAGGTCAATTGCATTCATAATTACCTGCAACTGTGATCACAAATGAGCACTGCCCAGTGTTTCCCGCCTCATCCACCGCTGTGTAATCCACCACAGTTTGACCTAGAGAAAATGTGCTACCGCTGACGTAGTTAGACTGTAGCGTGACCTCTCCCATCAGATTATCATCGATGCTAGGCTCATCCCATGTGACGGATGTTGTTATGGTATCTTGGTCAGCTGGTTGGGTGATGTCGGCTGGGCAGGTCAGTTGGGGACCTTCTTTGTCTACAAGTATATAAAAAGATAATTGAAAATAATAGAAATGTATCTATGGCTCCGGAGCCAAAGCGCATTAAATTTTCTCACCAGACCAATTAAACTTTAAAACCATAATCAAAACAAATTATTGTCAATCATAGCGCACAATTCTATGAGGGTCCCATGCACTTGGTGTGTATCGCAATGGCAGGTGCGCCTGTTGGATGACCGCGAGCACTCAGATCATGACGCTGTGATCGATTTTGATTATAACTATCAGCGTCCATCTTTATAATTGATTAACATAAACTTTAGTTCAAATACATCAAATACAAATTATTATACACATATTTTGAAAGAACCTTGCGATGGAACAAAATTAAAAGATGCAGTAACAAATTAGCAAAAATGCATTGGTTTGTTTTTGATTTTATTATCATTATTTGAGGGCAAACATATTTAGGCAAATAACAAAATAATGTTTTAACAACATACCTTCAACGATAACAAAGAATGAGCAATCTCCAACATTTCCTGATGGATCCGAGGCTGTATAAGTCACAATCGTCGACCCCAATGGAAAAACGCTATTCTCATCATGGTCTCCTACGGCAGCCGATACGGACCGCGAGTTGTCTGTAACAAATATTTTGTTCCAAGTGACACCAGTCGTGAAGTTCTCGCCTGGATTGGTCGGCACTCGTACGGTGGCTGGACACAAAAGCAACGGTGGCTCTTTATCTATAATAATAATAATAAAACACATTTATAAAGCGCACTACACGGGGAGTCACAGTGCTCTGTACACACATTATGTAAGAACCCTAAAAAAAAAAAATTAAAAAAAAATTGGATCATTATGCACTTAGCATCTTGGAACATAAGTCCAGTCTTTTACAATATTTGACCCATCTTACATCAGTGAAAAACCCAAACCAAACCCAACAAAAAAATCTGTGGTACACAGACATTTTATAAGGCAACAAAATAAACACTGCTATTCTATAGTTTGATCTGTTACAAATTGGCGAAGCCTCAATACAGCAGCGAATGAATACAGAAGGACGCGGGCGCACAAGAGCCGCAACAAGCACACCATGCGTGACTCGATCGTGCGTGAACCAAGACTGCATGCATATGGTCACAACTTCACGCACGTACGCTTGGATTACTTTTGCGCGCGGAGAGATACAAACCGCATATTTCTGCTAATTTGGAACTTTTGAACTATAGGGGCAAATGGACCTTTTTGTTTAGATTTCTAAAAATGTCCAACAATTCCACAAAATCATTGGGTGTTGCACGAATCAAAAGAGTCATGAATTTATGTGAATCAATGATTCAAGCAGACTACATGTACCGTTAGTGTGAATCACCGATTCATGCAGACTACCATTAGTGGGAATCAAGTTTGATTCACATACTTTGCGAAACATTTCTAGCCCCCAATAGGTGCACAAGTTTCCCCTATTAGCTGGGGTAGAATTTTGTTGCATAGAGAATGTAGTGTACAAGAATGCATGTATTCTTGCTGTTAAAAATGAGTACGGAAAGGAGATTTTTTTTACGAGAATTCAACTTGTTATAGATTCTTGCTATTCTGATGAGGAGAATCTTTGCAAGAATTAATTATTCTGATTTTCATAGAAATGTTAATCCTGTTGAATTCAACATATAAGATCATTGCAGTGGAATGTTGACGATAATAAAAAAGAAACTTTCAACATCTATAAAACCTTGAAACGTTAATGATAATTGACGGCAAAAAATTCAATATCATTTTCAAAATCACTCACTCAAGAAGTTGTGTTTTCCCACATTATTTGCTTTTGCTTTCGATATCCATATGCCATCTATTCATTATACTACAATGGGTGCGTGATCTTCAATGTAGCATGACTCTCAAGTAACAATCCACAGACTTTTTAACAAAAATAATTTGGAAAAATTAAGTCAAAGTCATCATCACGATTCATAACTGTTAATTAACATTTTCATTTAATGGTACAGGCCTCACTTGTACTATTAATTATTCATTCAAAAGTTACACTTGATGACATTTTAACAATGATTCCATCAACATAATTGTAAAATAGTGCGACACGAATCACTCGCACGTCGCGTAACTACGGCATTGTGCAAATATGCCGTACTCGATCAAACTTGATACGCATGGTATTAATGTTTACGAGGCAGTTCTCATTAGTGACTTGCTCTTATTTGTGTGTTGCAGTAAAGAACAGCATTTGATTTGGATGCACGCATCGTGTATATTCATGATGAATAATGTACGGTAACATTTTATAAACAAATATATACAATTACCTATGACGGAAATTTGAAAAGAACACGTAGCCACATTCCCCGCTGCATCCGTCGCCGTGTACGTAACCGTTGTAACGCCGATATCGAACGCAGAATTTGAACTGTAATCTGACACGAGACTGGCAACACTGCCCGAGTTGTCGGTAGCTGTTGCCGGACTCCATGATACTATCGCAGTCGGTTCACCAGGGTCGGTAAAATCCCCAATGTCTGATGGACATGACACCTCTGGCGGTTCCAAGTCTGATTAGAATGGACACAAAGAAAGAGTATGATGTGAATTCAAATGGGAAAGTAATTTTCACAATTATGATACAGCACATAGAGGGAGGGGGGGGGGGGGGGGGGGACTATGCGGGTGAAGTCAATTACAGGTTTATTGTGTGTGCTCTCAGAGCATATTCTAAGCTTTAAAATGACACCAAACTTATCAAAATTGATCAAGGCATTAAGTACAAGTGAAAACGACACCTAAATTCTTATTATTTTATTTTTATTTTTTCTGTTCGTTTTCATGATTTCATCTATATATCTTCAAGAAAAAAACAGCCACAAAGTCCCCCCTTTTGATGTGCTGCATGACAATTATGTTTAGTTTGTCCAGCTACTGTACCATAATATATGCCGCAATAGCAGTTGAATACCTTTCAACTCCATTGCGATAACGCACCGCAAAACACTGTATATAACGTCTAGTGTGAAATGGCTTTAGGTAGCCTTGAGTAATTAAATGCTAACTGTTCTTATTTATTTTGTCTTAAAATATTGCAATGTTGTATTCAACAATCCTTATGAAAAACTTTATTTTGACATGTTAAAACTCAGCCAAAAATTATAATTGACAAAGAAATTGGCCCATAAATTAGAACACACTGGTTAAACAAATGCTGTTTAGCCAAATTTTATCATTGGAAAAAACCCTGTATGTTTATAACCTGCTGATTTGTTAACTGGTACCAATCATACCTAAATCAGATGCCAGTGTTAACCTGTTCTATAGAGCTGACCTGTTCTTTTGAAACTAAAGAGTTTCCACCAAAAACCAAAAAGGCAACTAAAACCAATGAGGCATGAAATCGCTGTTAGCTGAATAATCAAACAAACAGTACACAGACGGAATTGACATGTGTCTAGATTTATTTTTAAAATAATAATATCAGGGTTTTTTAAACCAAGACTGTATGACTCATCGGTTGTCCAGAGTCGATGAAGTATAAATATTCGCACAATGATATTTACAAACTCCATGGATACCGAATTTGACAAATAATTCAAATTCCTTTTTTGGCATACCACTAAATTTAGCAATTATATAAATACCAGAACTGATTGTTGTATTTTGATTATATTTTTTTCCAAAGGCTATTCTTCAGATTACACACAGAATGGTCCAGTTGCGCTAATTTCCCCGGTGGTTGAACCGTTGAACGTGGCAAAGCTTGAGAACACATTAGATATTCTAGAATGAATACGGTTCCAGGAACATCCAGGAACCATGATTTTGTCTGGATCTTTTAAGATTGATAGGGCGGGCTATAAGGTTCTCAGAACCAATTAAATTGTGTATGAAATGGGTAAATTGCTAGCTTTACCCATTTGTCAGCTTATCTGATGAAAAATAGGAAGCTTTTTCTCGTATGATTAGAAATATAAGGTATAAGGAATGCAGTTTTAATAGGAAAGTACCGTACCAAGATACTCCTATGTGTGGTTCAGTGATTCCAATACTGGATTTATTTATAAAATTTGAAACAATTTAAAAAAAAAGAAATTGTTTAAATATTTAAACATTTAAGAAAAAATGTCCTTGTCTAAAGCTGGTATATGTGTACAGCTACAGCAAAAGGGTGCAGTTGTCACTCAAAGAAAAAGTTTAGACCTTAATATCAACAAAAGGAGCTTTTCGATGACATCTTTAGTGGTTAAGATTGGATACGGCTAATTCCATCAATACCTTAAAATAAATTTTACCTACAACTGTACCCTTTTGCTGTGACAGTACCTATATTTTATGTATTGTTATGTACACCATATACTGTTTAACCACTTAATTTTGCGAGGGATTTAAAGGGGCATGAAGAGATGTGTAGGAGGCAGAGGCTGTGCCTTATAACTGGGATTTGTATATTTTTACAATTGTATTGCATGTATGAACTTATAAGGAAGGATTAAGAAAAATCGGCCCTCTTTAAGTACAACAAAACGTTGATTCAAAAATGCTGGTTGAGCCGTAACCAGCATTAGGGGAGGTATTCCAGAAATCTAAACATTGTTTTGATCAAGCTTTGCTGTGTTTTTGTGAGTAGAAAGAACAATTATGGCAATTTTTAATATTCATCTTGAATTCTGAAAATTAAAAAAAATCAACATGACTTTGTGTCCCTTTAATTTTGTGAATTTCAGGAGGGGTGTAGATTCCCGAAATTAAATATCCGCGAAACTGATAATTTTGCATTGAAAGTAGGCCTAACAGTAACATTTCAAGATTTCGCGAAATTATTTCCCCGCAAAAATAGCAGTTATTTCAAATTTGCAAAGTAAAGTATCCACGAAATTATAGTGTTTTACAGTAGTCTGTGTCAGCTCAAGTTGGTGATCAGAGGAGGACAATTGCCCCCAAATATTTGAGACGTGTCGGTTGAGATTGGTGACACTGTCAGTTTATCGAACTTGATTTTTCGCGCCGGTTTGTGGGACGCCACGTCGCAACCCCTTCCTCCTCCCGCTCTTAAGTTTCTGACTCAGCGGCAATTCAAAAGTTGATCAACTGGTAAAGTCCTTGTTAGATCAATTAATCGCCCCTAAAACCTAGCTATGCCACTGCTTCCCCTAACTTGAGCTGACACAATGTATACTGCTCCTCAAATTTCTGACCCTGCTACTACTAACCTGATTCAGCTGTGGTTGGTTGTACTGTTGTTGGTTGTACTGTGTCGGTTGGTTGTATTGTGGTAGTTGGTTGAGTGGACGGTAAATTAGTACTGGGTTGTCTGGATGTGACAACAGATGTAGTTGTTGGCACGTTTGTAGTAGGTGATTGAGTTGTTGTTGGTAACTTCGGGGTGGTGGTTAATGCTATAATTACGACAGCTGTTAGGAAAAATTAAAGATAGTTGTGAATTAGGCATGAATTCGAGTTGTTCAAAAATACATGGTTTTACTTTGAGTACATTGTCTACCCTCGGAAACTCCCACCCCCTAAAAAACAAAAAAAAACACGCAAAAGAACCCCAACAAAAACAAAACAACCATACCACATGAACAGTGGTGTATCCAGGTTTTGTAAAGTATGTCACCTTTCCTTCAACTTCAATGGAATAGGCCTAAAAATAGCAGTGGCATGGTAATAGTAATACAAGAAACCTATATTATAATAATTAATATTATTAATAAGAATTGATTATATTAAGATTGTTTTTACATACATATATTTCTAAAATCTAGGTACGAAATGTATTGTAAAGTAATGCTATAGGCCTAGTATATAATACATGATCAACATATAAAGTAACTTTTTTAGTAACCTACATCTACATTCACATAGCCAACTTTATCTCTTCATATCTTTATCAATCAACCATGCCATGGCCGCGATGTTAATACCGCAACAAACCTTTGGCCAAACACTGTATACATGTATTGCTGTACAATGTACCTTGACAGAGTAAAGCGTATAATATACGGAAGTGGCTATACAGCCGATGATCGGGCATGCAGCCATTTTGAGAAAAGCTATACATCCGATGATGTTAAATGACTCGCACTCGCAAGTCCATCCTGGCACCCGCGGTAGCACTAGTAAGAAACAGAACCGAGGTGCATTGGGCCGACTTAACAGAAGTCCTCCTGTATAGATGGGGTGACAGGTGACGTCACACCGGGCAAAACGTGGCTAGTTGCAATTGTTCTTTGCCCGGCAGTTTGCGCACGCATCCTGTTTTGTTTAGGACTCGTGCTTTTAAAACTCGCGCCAAAGCATTATAAAGGGCAATACAGCATAGCGGACAGTGTTGTGGTCATATGGTGTTCCCTCAAGCGTGTATCGACAGTCCAGTCCCTTCGACCGTTGCGTTTGTTGATAAACATTGGATCCAATTTAGATTGGCCCGCAGGGCTATGCCTATGGGAAAGAACTGTGCCTCTTGGATGATGCTACGAAGTTAGCATTTTTTCTGTATATAGATGAAACACATCATTGGCTGTATAGTTTTACCCGAAATAGATGCCCGACCCGATCATCGGCTGTATAGCTTCTGCCATAGTACACATATGCACTTGGTCGGACTTAGTAATCCATGCATTGAATGGCATAAAAATAAATGCATCAAAAATATAATATTTATTAATAATAATCATAATTGTATTGACAAGTAAACCCTTCTAGGCCGGAGCCTAAGCTTATTTTAGGCATATTATATTACTATTTTAGGAATAATGGAAATTACTATGACACGTCTTATATTATCATAGCCCTATCTAAACAATTTGAACGATGAAATATAACAAACCAAAGCAAGGTCTAAATTCGTGAAAAACTGAAACTTCACTTTCTTGTTGTTTTCTCATCCAGCTATTTACAGCCCGTCACCCATGAAGCGACCTCTCGCAGTTGTATCCCAGGGGTAGCTGAACCTGATATAGCTTAATTATATTCGAAAAGGATGATTTATATTTGTCAGCGGAAGAGTTGGGGTTGGGAGGGGTTGGGGTTATTAAATGTTTCTCATCCACATGTTCAGAAATACATTCAACCTACTACTTTGAGTATAAGTTGGGTAAAGGGCGGGGCGAGATAGGTAGAACTAGAAGCCTAGAAGGGGCATTTTCCCGGGCATTTTATCAATTTATTATTAATTTTTTGAATAGTTTTTTTCAAACTTCTGGTTTTTTTTCACAATTATTTTTACTTACGAGTATCAACTATTATTGAATTCGACTCTACATTGATCGACATCAATGCGGAACCATCTGTCTCTGCAGCCGTCTGTAGAATGTCCAATACGAGCATCTGAATAACGGATTGAATTTGCTCAATGGGTGATGAACCAGGCCCGGATGAAGAGTCTGATGGCAATGATCCTTCAGGTACATCATTTAAACGAACAGTGGAATTGACGATGATACTACCCGGTCTACATTACAGATACAATCAAGTTAAACAAACTGTTAAAAAATAACAATAATAGGTATAATGGGACATAACAAAAGTTTGAACTTGTATTCATGTGGAGTTAAAAGCCTTTATCAAGTGAATTTCACCACGTCCCTTTTAAAGACACTTTAATAACCTAGTAGTACATCATGATATCACACAGGCATACGGACCAATCAATGGTCAGGGAGCAAGTTTATCATTTGTAAATACTAGGTTTTTCATATTGGATGGCGGGCAAGAAGTAAAAGTGAACCGACAAGACATTAAATTAAAGAAATGAGCGCGTAAAAGCCGGTGTAAAAGCGCGCGAAAATTTTCTATTTTGCAATCATGTTGCCATGATTGAGGTACATTTCGGCTTAAACAAGCTTTTAAAATAAAATTGCTATCTTTTACATTAGACCGTCATAATTCCATTTGCCAAATGAACCGACATCGACAGTGCCAATCCCAACCGACACAACTCGAATATTTTGTTGGGGCGATCGCACCCCTCCCCCTCCTCTGGCTACGCCTATGGCAGGGGCGTAACTAGGGTCTTCAATTCTTTCTTCTTTTTTTTTTTTTTGGGGGGGGGGTCATCAGGAGGGGGGCATATATGATTTTTTTTTTTAGTATACATATAGTTTTTTAGTATACATATAGTTTTTTTAGTATACATATAGTTTGTCATTTCATTCGGGGGCATCGGGGGGGGGGGGGGCTTCTGGCAGGGGAGGAATGCCCGCCCCCCCCCCCCCCCCTCCCCCACACCTCTGGTTACGCCACTGGCCTATGGTAGGAAATCGACCGTGGTTTAATTGAATAAACACTAACGTACTTTTGGGGATCTCACTATACCGCAATGTCGGCGGCTAAGTTGCACGACACGTGTGTTGTAGAGATGATAGTTTCATTTCCATGATATTGTCAAGACAAGTAAGATTTGGACGCTTTTTGGCTGCAAAATGTTTGTTGTTAATATCTTGCCTAAGCTGCTGTATATTATATATGCCAATTTAAAGCTGTGTTAAACGGAACCTTTAATTAGATCACATGAAAACATATTAAAATGTTAAATATAACTGAGATAGGCTCAGCTCATACGAACAGTTTCGTGATCACCACAAACAATATTTTCCGGTAATAGGAAGCGTCGTCTTGGTGATGTACTTTAACATGTTTAATGGTCTAATAGATTGGGATATTGGCCTAGGTTTAATAACAATGTGTAGGCTCTCTCTGTAAATGTTAATATCCTATCACAAAGATATCGTCAAATTCGAGGCTGATGATCAATGTCATACAAGGACAAGTGTAGGTGAATACATTTCCGTAATAAACAAACATGCTTTCTGAAAGACCACAGTGTTAGGCCTAAAGGTTTACAAAATACTCGTGAAAAACTGGAAAACTGGAAAACTAAAAATAGGTGGAATTGCGATAAAGAGTGGGATCATTCATCAGTAGGTGTTTACTATTTATAGACATTTAGCCGACAATACAATACTGGGTAGGAGTGATAATATTATGATAAGATGATGCGACTTGAGGTCTAAATGTTAACACTTTCCACGCGGCCATTATTTTTACCATATACAAAACGTATTTTTGCAGAAACCTTTCCCAAATTCGAAAGACTATCTCAAGGATTACTGAACCAATACTATGCATGTTTGTACTTATTCCAATGCATTTCTCATGGGGATTCCAAATATGTTAATGAAATTCACTAATGTTGACATTTTTGAAACATTGTGTGAAATTTTGGAATGTCGTCTGCAGCCACCTGCCGCATGGAAAGTGTTTTATAACTGTCATGACTGATGACGAGGGAGTAAGTCTCTTTTGATACATCCACAATTATTAGGCATGGGTACATAAAAAGCATTATAATAATAGGTAATATTGTTAAATATTAATTCAATTGCGACAAAGTGTATTTACAAACCTGACGTTTTCAACGTCTGTCCGTACGTAGACGTCCATTAATTCACTATTGGTAAACGTGCTATTCATCTGAAATTGATTAAGAATAAAACGACAACAAATCAATAATTGTTACTAATTTTTTTAGATTAGGCTGTTATTTAGGCATGGTTGAAATAAGATTGAAAACATGCAACAGTTATGTCAGGAACGTTTTGCCGGACCATTAGTTTAAAAAATGGAAAAATGTTTGCCAGAGTCAAATGTGGACCCGTGTCCCTCCTAAATGTTTGAGCTTTCGCCGCATCATAATACTGTGTATTTTGATCATAAAAGTATTATAGTATTGCTTTATTCCGAAATGTTTAAGAGGGATTAAAATCATGTCCTGGCCAGTTCACCCTCCTAGTCTAATGGTTGAGAGACATGCTGTGCATGGTTCAACGGTTCGATTCCAACTAGGACCACTTTTTCAACTGATTATTTTATCTTATTTTGTAAAAGTTAGGGTAAGAAATATTCGAAGTCCACAAATTGTGGAGTTCTTATTAAACCCGGGTAGACAGTCGAGTCATGTGGGCATTTCCATTGCTGCGTATATAGGTATAGTTTTATAAGGTTTTGGCAGATACTTATTATAGGCACACTGCCGCGCAAAAGTATCCCCCCCCCTGGAAGCTGTCAAGTTATCACTGTGTTGTCAACTAAGTATTAAGCCATCAGATTCAATTACCATTTCATTGTGTTCATTGTACATATTATACCAATAAATTCATGTTTCTTAAGATTTGTGATTTAAAAGCATTACAATTCATGATTTGATCGAGCAAGTCGGAATTCCTATGTGAAATCGCCATAGTAAATCCGACGTCACAAAAACAGGCGCGTACCGCGGCATGTGAGCCAGGGGGGGGGCAAGTATATGTCGTCCCGGCGGTGGCGTAAATTTTCGTAAAAGGTTGCCCCAAATTTTTTCCCAGTCAGTCACCTCGTGAATTTCACGTAAGCGGGGGGGGGGGGGGGGGGGGGGGGGGGGGGGGGGGGGGGGGGGAGGGGGGGGGGGTCAAAACAATTCGCACGGTCAAACAATTTCGCACGGTCACAAAAGGTAGGACGGTCCAATTTTCGCACGGTCACAAAAATTCGCAGTCCACATAGCACAACAGTCAACAAATAATGCCCAATCGTCAGTGTTTTCTGAACTAGGCCCTAATTTTTTTTATTAGGTGAATTTAGCGTCCCGGTAGTGCGAATTTAGCGTCCCGGTATTTGGAGCCAGGGGGGCAACTTGCCCCCCCCCCCCCCCGGTCGGTACGCCACTGCACAAAAATAACTTTTTTATGCTGGAATGGTTCCTTCTGAAGGTATTCCAATAAACTGCACATGCCATTGCCATTATCATTTATAAATTTCTGCACATGGGGTTTCCCAATATCAGTTGATCTCAGTTGAAAATGCCGATAATGAGCTAATTGAGGTTCGTGAGGTGATTTACTACGGCGATTTCACATAGGAATTCTGACTTGCTCGATAAAATCATGACTGTAATGCTTTTAAATCATGAATCTTAATAGGAAACATGAATATATTGGTATGAAATGTACAATGAATACAATGAAATGGTCTTTGGATCTGATGGCTTAATACTTTGTTGACAACACAGTGATAACTTTAAAACCTTCCAGGGGGAAACACTTATGCGCGGCAGTGTATACATGTATATAACTACACAGAGACATGGGTTGTTTTAACTTACCGCTGATACAATGCTGAGTTCTAGTGTTTTATATTCGTCCGACATAATGTCATTATATGACGGCTGGAATGATTGGTTTAATGACAGGATCACACTGACATAAATTTCATCTGAAAAATGAGTAAGGATAAACAGAAATAAGTAATTCGATAATGAGATATAGTCGCTTATGGTACCATCGATTTGAAAGGTATATTTTAAAGTGTTTTGAAACATTCATGTTAGGCCCTTCACAATCGATTTTGAGTTTCCTGTTGCAGGTTTAAAAAAAGGGACGAGGTGACTTTATTAATAATCTTTTTATTTTCTTTATTTTGAAACTTATTATTTTGTGGTCGCAACCAACCCTTATATTGAAACTCTGCATTTAATTATTTACCAAGTATGATTAATTTGATACCAAAGTATAATGCAATCATGTTCTATTTTGTACATCATCATAGCTGATATGATAAAAGTCAGAAAGTAGTTTTTAAGTCATTTTAAGCGAAAATCCTAAACAAAAATAAAATAATTAAATGTTTTGTAATTCTCAATTTCGGACGCGGGCGGCAACAGGATACTCAAAATCAATTGTTATAAGGGCCTTATATTAAGCCTTATTGTTAATTACGGATTTTATCGTCAGAATTTTTTACTTCAATCATGGACTTATACAGCTTATATATACAGTATATAAGTCCATGCTTCAACTACAGAGGATAACGAAGCTCATTCATGATAATGAGATATTGTTATGTTGCCTGGGTTACCAGAACCTTTGATTTGAAAATTGATGATGTACTTACTGCGCGATGAAGACTAATATTATTATATGTTGCTTAACTCACGATTTTAGCCATGACTTACTGAGAATTCATCTAACATGAAGGGGAAACGGGATTCTAAATTTATATTAGATGCAAGATAACCGAGGTTATTTATGACTTCGACTATGGAAAATAATCTTAGAGTAAGAAAACAAAATTAGATAAAGGACTGATGTGAAATCTAGGTGGATGAATTGTAAATAGAAATGGTAAGAACCATTCATAACGAAAAGACAATTTCATGGTGTCAAACTAATTGTATTATGTTAAAATATAACCATGGTAACGTGATAAACATTCTTTATTAAAACAATTAAAACATATTAAATTAGTGCCTACCTATGTCTGGATATGAAGGTCTTATTGTAGTTGATACGTCTATATAAAGAGAAAAACAACGTAATGGTGAGTTATATACACTTTCCACGCGGCTATAATAGTATTAGTTTTACCATTTACAAAACAGATTTTTCAGAAACCTTCCAAACTTTCATGGTCTATCTCAAGGAATGCTGAGCCAATATTAGGCATATTTGTACTTGTTCAAATGCACTTCTCATGGTGATTCCAAATATGGTAATGAAATTCCATAATTTTGACATTTTTGAAACATTTTGTGACATTTTGTAATGTCATCTGCAGACGCCTGCCGGGTGGACAGTGTTAACACAATACCATATCAATGGTTGGCATTATACATTACTTATGTTATGAATCAGATATAGGACAACAACAAGATGTAGAATAATGTTATTTCATTTCCGTGTGAACATTATTTTTAAAAGAAATATTGTCACATGCAAAAGCTGATGGTACTGAAATATCTGTGATGTGTAGAGGTGTTGGTGTGGGGTGTGGGGGAGGGGTGCATGTATGTATGCTTTCTAAACAATGTAACTTGTTATTGATTGAGATTTAACAACAATTTATACTTTTATAGTGTCGTTCATAACTTAGAGTAGCACAAATTTATATTTACCGTCTCCAACCGAAGGCGATGTAAAAACTGGGAATAATACTGCATGAATAAAAAGGTAAATCAAGAAAGTTGGTCGATTATTAATGTTTAACAATTCATGCCAACATTATGACATAAATGAGTTTATAATATGAAATAATTCAGGTACCTATTGCATAAACGTTAAGATTAATCTCAAGAAGGGGAATTCTTCTTAGGTTTTCAACTCTTCTTAGAAAGATTGTTTAAGAATTTGCGAGTTGATCTTCATGATATCGACCCTATAGGTCAAACTTTAGAACTTTCCCCTTCTTCTTAAATATTATTCTTAACCAGGCTTAAGACTAAGTTCACGTAAGATATATCTTAACTTTTATGCAACGTTATGACATTTATGAGCTATAGATTAAACATATACCGATTTACAATGCTCACGTAAAACCGGGCGTAAAACTTTTAATGATTCCTTTCAAATTCTAATCTATTCTAAATTCAAAACGAGATTAATTTCAATTTGATTCAGACGATGCATGGTTTGGTTTCATATGTCAATTTGTTTTTGTTTTTGTTTTGTTTTATTCTGTGTTTTTTTTACGGTAAATATCATAAACTGCAATAACGCTGTATAAAATTGCGTTGTTCAAGTACTCTGCGTAAAAAACTGTTTTAAATTCAAAGGTTATTTAAGCAGTGTATTTGAACAACCCTGGTCTTTTAACACTTTTAATCAACACCATGTTATTATATGATTGGATTTTGAAGGGCAAAAAGAAGAACAATAAATTAATATGAAGTTAAAGCTGACTTGATAGAATACATGGAATTTTCCAACTGTAGCATGCAGTAACATTTTCAGAAAAGGTCTCGTCTCAAGATGTATAGCGCAGCAATTATACTGTAGGCCTACTATGCATTTTTTGTAAATCTAAATAATGTCCTTTTTAAAAGGTAAAACTTTCAACTTTTAATATAAAATTACCTGTAAAATATACTGCAGCAAAAACACCCACAGCTAAGAATAGAAATATGAATAAAAATATCAAACAAAACAAGGCAAGTGTGGCACAAAATGTCGATTTTTGTGGTTTCTTTGTCATCGGATACGGAATAGCGCCCCCATTATGGTCCTCGTGGAGAACAGCGCCCCCATTATTATGGTCCACGTGGGGGGTAGGGTCCACGTGGGGGGTATCCACGTTTGAGGGTCCAGTGCCCATTGATACCCCATTGGATATCGTTGATATATCATTATTATTCCTTATTGAAGGTTCGTGATTAACTGTGTGGTGAGAATCGAACTGGTGATTCGCTGTATGGTGAGAATCGAACTGGCGGGGACCAACTCCTTCCGATGTCGGTGATTTTGAGTGATGTGGATCAGCTGACGACTCGGGCACGTAGACATCGATTTCTTTGTCGGATACCGACGGACGATACGGCGGAGGTTGGTCCAACGGATGATGTTCCGGCCGTCGGTTTAAGTTTCTGTTTGAATTACGAAGTCTTTGGTTGGTTTGATTGTTAGGGTCAAGAGGGTCTTCACCAAAGAAAAATCCTTTGTTATCGTGTCCGGCGTTGGCCATTTTCTTCTTCTGTTGGGATAACAATAAAAAAAAGAACCAACATTAGTTGTTTTACGTTAATCAACTTTCAGACACATATCCGATTCTTTCGTAGTCTTTCAGAATCACAGAGTGTATGACAGATAACTAATTTGTTTTAACCTTTTCCAGAGTTTCTCCAACGCCATGAACACTGTATGCAGACCTCTGTACCTTCAGATGGGACTGCCTTTGCAATGGTTACAACTATTTCTTTTCTTAGTACGGTTAGAGAATTATCTACTTGTTTTATAATATTTTCATGACTATATATTGGGCACGTTCAATGTGAAAGTTAATCGATATTCCAGTATAAGTTCGGTAACATCGTGGGCTATAGATAAAAATGTAGGTTTGTGTAAGGTACTTAATGACAAGTTTTATATCATGATAGGCTTGATTTCAACCATAATGTGATAGTCTTTACTATCATTATTGCTGGAAAAGAATAATGTGATATCAATTATCATGATATAAAACAAATATTGAATGCCGTTTGCTTGTGCAATAGTAAAACTATATCACTCGGTCGAATTTTGATTATTCCATTACACTCGGCTTCGCCTCGTGCAACGGAAAAATCCACATTTTACCTCGTGATATATATTAGTTTGCACTATCACACTATCGGGCATTCAATATTTGTATACTGTTACTGTTAGATGATATAACAAAAGTAGGTATTGTCATTGTATTTTTTCTGGAATAGTATGATAACCTGATAACATCAATACAAGATAACCCGGAAGAGATCAAACTCAGGAAGACCCCAACTGAGAGAAAGTAAGAAACTAGTGTTCATTTCGTTGAACACGTTTAAGGGCTATTATCATCAACGGCATAAAGTTTCAGTACAAACTGCACAGTCTTTCCCGCCTTTAACGTTTAATGAAACTTAATCTTATAAACAAAATATGATTTCTAACAAATTTCTTACAAAATGCCTCAGGAAAACTATAATAGTGCAAGTTCCCTACTGAGAGGAAAGTTTCAATTAGCTAAATTCTAGTGAAACAATGTTTTTGTGAACTAAAAACTTCAAAGGTCCTTTTTCTTTTGGGTTCATGTATACCTTTATTGAAACATAATACTTTTATAAAAAGAAGAGCATGATAGTCTAACTTTTCCTGTCGAGGTACGGCATGCCTAGCACTGAATATATTTAGATTAGGAAGTCTCATACTGAGATCCAAATCGATATATCAAAGCAGGGACAATGATCAAAGTAAGAGCGATGTTCTCTTATGGCAATGGGCTATTCCAGATAATAATGATAATAGTCCGGAATTCCACGACTTCTACATGTATGAAAAGTATATGGAATTCCAGATCAAATTTCAAAAAAGTATGGAATTCCAGATCAAACTTCAAAAAAGTATGGAATTTCAGATCAAACTTCAAAAAAGTATGGAATTCCAGATCAAATTAAAAAAGTATGGAATTCCAGATCAAACTTCAAAAAGTCATGGAATTGGTGGCTCCGATGTCCTCTATTATAGGGGGGGGGGGGGGGGCGGTGTCTAAATTGTGAAAAAGTAAACAAGAAAACATGTGCCAAAAAGGTATGGAATTCCATTGAAAAATTGGTGGGGAAAAAGGTCTGGAATTCCGATGTCCTCTATAGGGGGGTCATTAATATCTGGAATAGCCCAATGTAATGGAACAACTCATAATTCAGTAATATCACAAAAAGGTGTATGACACGACCCTTCCAATTTTACCCCATCATAATAACATACGGGTAAATTTTAAATCAAAAATCTAATTAGAATCACCACTGATTCAGCTATGTAATGACTCATGTTAATGACATTCAATTATTCATTTATTTATGCTTTTTTATTACAGTGCTACACCAATAGGCCTATTGCAACACATTGAAACATTGTAACTGATTGCTTTTGTAATAAAACAACGACTGCTTTTGTTTTATTACGAAGAGTGCCATAAACGGGCCCAAAATATCAAATTTAGGGGTGATGCTTCAAGTTCAACAATCCCATCATGAGAATGTATAAACATGATAAGCAAACCATTCGACTGTTACTTGGATGTCCAGTAGTAGGCAACATCAGTTACTGACATTGTGCTATAATTATAATGGTGATTGGTGTAGTTTACTATCTTCTTTATTAGATCGTACCACTTTTGTTTTTATACTTTGTCCCTGATGAAGGTGGTATATCCACTTGAAACGTCAATCCTTATCGTACGTTGTATTTGTGTTGTTTTATTGCATAGCAACTGTTATTGCTTGTCCCAGTGCATTTGCGTGTGCTTTTGTTTAAGTGCACAGCAATTCTCATTGCTTGACCTAGTATTTCCCCCTGTTTTATCAATTTATTCTCCCTTCTAAATATTCATTGTTTCCCAGTTAGTATAATTATCTTCTTTTATCCTTTGCAAACCATTGAAGCGGATCCAGGATCTCAATAGGGGGTGGGGGGGGGGGGGAAAGTGGGGGTCAGGGGGTCGGCATGTTTTTGCACGTTTTTACACTTTTTTACACGTTTCTACGTTTCGCGCGACCCCCCTAAATCCGCCCCTGGAAAGTTTATAGGTTCTTGGTCTTGCCATACTTCGTTCAAAACTCAGCATATTTGTAAACATTTCCAAATAAGGTATTCGATTTTGTAACTCCGTGTCTAAAGTCTAAACAATACAATTTTCTTTATAACAATCCTGGAATTACCACCATTGACATTCCGGCATGCATCCTCGGTGTGTATATCGATCTCTCAAATCTCCATGCGGTATTCTATCGCTCAACTGACTCTCCATGTGGGGAAATGGCATAGCTCCATTTTGTGATGGCCAGGTGCAGACATTCATCAGCGCTCATAGTGGGTTTGTATGAATATAATTTCAGTAACATTAAAATTGCAAAATGCTCTAATCTATTTTGTTCAAAGAAAATGTATTTGACATATCGAAATGTACCACCATCGAATATTAATCAATAAGTAATTATTTGCATTCAAAGATGTTGGCTTCCCCCGCGAGGCCACATAAAACATTAGCTATTGCTTTCTTTCCGGTTCAATTCGATTAATTTAGAATATTATTAACCATATCTTTTAATTGCATTTGATATGTTATGTTTATTCAGATACACAAACAGATTGCCACGTACAGACATACCAATAACACTGCGTCCTAGTTTACTCAACATATTAGCCCTTGAACAACCCCTTAAACACCATAAACAAAACAATTCGCCACCCCCAAATAACTGACGTAAATGAGTGGTTAATTGGAGCATTGCAACTTGTTGGTGCATATTGATCTTAGATTCTATTAATACAACAATTTCTAATTGATCGGGAGTTAATATTAGATAGCACTCGGAAGTATTTCGAACCTCAACTTGCCCACGTATTTACCAACCACACAAAAGCGTGCATAGCGACATAACATAGCTATGAATGAACTGACAGCTCCATTGAATTCGAAGTCAACCTATAAAACCAATATTATTTAATTAAATATGAAAATATTTTATTTATGAAAATATTTTATTTAATTAGGTGTTAATATTGACCGCGTTATGAAAAATGATGACGCACAATATCGGGAAACTCCCATGGTTTTTAAAGAATAAAAGCAAGATATACCAACGGGGTGTGGGGAAACAATGAATGACAAGGGAGAATAACGCAATAAAACAGGAACAAATACTATAGGGCAAGCAATTAGAATTGCTGTGCACTGAAACAATACCACACGGAAATGCACATGGACAAGCAATACAAATTGCTGTGCAATAAAACAACACAAATATAATGGAACAATAAGGACCGACGTTTCAAGTGAATATACCATCCTTCATCAGGGACAAAATATAAAAACAACTTAGAAAAACCAGTGGTAACTTGAATGTCCAGTAGGCAACATCTATACTGACATTGTGCTATAATTATAGTGGTGAATTTGTGTAGTTCACTATCTTTTATATAGTTCGTACCACTTTTGTTTTTATATTTTGTCCCTGATGAAGGGTGGTATATCCACTTGGAATCGGTCCTTATTGTTTCATTATAATTGTGTTGTTTTATTGCACAGCAATTTGTATTGCTTGTCCCTGTGCATTTCCGTATGGTATTGTTTCAGTGCACAGCAATTCTCATTGCTTGCCCTAGTATTTTCCCTGTTTTATCAGGTTATTCTCCCTTGTTATTCATTGTTTCCCCACACCCAGTTGGCATATCTTGCTTTTATTCTTTACATTTCACATTTTCGAGATATCCTCTTGTATCAGTTCTCTGATCCTTGGTGTGTTTTGTTCCTGGTTCCGTTGGATTAATCTTTTTACGTTTTATCCCATGCCTATGCCTGTATGATAATGCTTCATGCAAGTGTCCATACTCAGAATTGAACTTCGATACACACGTAAGTGACATTTTAATGCATTTCAGATTTTGCCATTTATGGAAATAAGTTACATTCCCAAAAACACGCAGTCGGTAACGGTAAGTTGTCTGACTTGCACGCACGCGGCCTGGGTTCGAGTATCACCGGCGCGTGAGGAGACTTATTCCACCATCCCCCACACCCCTAAAAAGAAAGTTAGGTTTTGTGAACATTAAGTGGTAATTTATAAAAGGTTCCAATTGCCTTGCACGGAGAATCTATTTAGAATATGAACCTGTTTTTGTTATAAAATATGACAACATGTACTAAAAACACGCTAAGATGCTTAGAACATAGACGGTACTTTACCGTCTATGCCAATGCTTAGAATGTGCATATACAGGGTGTCTCAAAAAAATTAGGACTCTGTTCATGACGGTGTAATTCTTATTTTAATCATTGGACCATGACTAATTTAGTCTCAATGTAAAGCACAATTAATTATTATGATATCCTGAAAATATAAGATCAATCCGATGCAAAATAAGAAAACTAGCGTACTTTGCGTAAACCATGTCATTTACTGGTTTGTACAATGGGATCTTCATGTACAGACCAGGTAATAACATGGTTTACGTTTCAATACGTTATAATTGTCAACATAATAATCTATCACTCAGTCAATAGCAAAGATTAGTTTGGTAATCCATTTAATTCTGGCACAAATCAATACTTAGCAAATCAATACTTGCTAAAAAAATCCGCAAAACAGATGCATGCATATTCTGTGCAAATTAAAAAAAGTTTTGTTAAACAGTTCTCGAACCCACTGATGGTTCATTGAGTTACAAGTCGAGCACTTTCATTACTCGACTGTTACTGCGTGAATTCCCATTGAACAAACCAGTAAATGACATGGTTTACACAAAGTACGCTAGTTTTCTTATTTTTCATCGGATTGATCTCATATTTTCAGGATATCATAATAATTAATTGGGCTTTACATTGAGACTAAATTGGTCATGGTCCAATGATTATAATTATAATTACACCGTCATGAAACAGAGTCCTAATTTTTTTGAGACACCCCGTATATTACACACAAGAACTTACATAATTATACGCGTGGATTATGATTATGGACTATAATGTCCCAAACCTCTTTCAACGCTTCGATTAGAAGATGTTGAGAATAGGGTTGAACTGAAGGCCTATAGATCATAACATCGCTGTTCTTCCCCATCTGACTCGTTAGTTCAGTTGGTAGAGCACCGGTCTAGTAACTCGGAGGTCCCAGGTTCTAATCCTGGATGGTCAGTGATTTTTCACTGGCTGTCATTGATGTTGTGTGGAAAAAACAGAATTAATGTGCATGCTATGGAGATAACATGCTGTCATGAACGACAACCACCCGTTTGGAAGGTAGAAAGAAGACCCCTTTTAGTGTCCCTTATCGTATAGGGTCACGCGTTATGAACTCGCCTCCCAATAGGGTGGTGCCGTTACATTTTTTAGTTTCATGCTGTCATTTTCCTCAAATATTTTTAAAACCACAAAAGCTATCTCAACAAATTTGGTATCATTTTAAAGCCCTAATAACAAGCTATCTGCCTGCAAAATGGCATTGGTATAGCTAATACAGAATGGGAGATACAGCTGTTTGATGTTTGGGGACCAGGGGTGGTGCTGGAAGGGGTGTGTCTGGAAGGGGTGCCGCCTGTACAAACTCAATGGGGATAATCCCATGTTTTGTTCTTTTTACAATAACTAGTCATCTCCTAATGTTACAAACACCATTCTGGTCCCATTTTAAAGGATAATTAGTAGTCTTTAAGTATGTGGTTCAACAGACTTGTCAACTATTTGTAACAACTAATTAATTATGGATAAGACCATGAACATCAGCTTTCTTCCTATTCGCTACACAGTAAACATGAATAATCAGCCTCAATTTACCGGATTTATAAAAATGACTATAACAGAAAAAGTTTTCAAGCTATGATAGCAAAAGTATACATTTTTGGAAAGCTTTTAACTAGAGGAATTCAGAAATGCAGTTTATATCAGGGAAGGGTTCATCCTTAAACAAATATTTTTAAAAATTCTAAAAATTTATAAAATAAAAATTGGAGATATTCATTAGCCGGTATAATTACCATACCGACGTAGTAACTTTGACAATTATATATCATCTAATGGGTAATTTCATGAGGAATTCAAATATGTATAGTAAATAATGATAGGGGTAGGTATAAAAAAGATATGGATCTCGAATTAAAAATTAAAAACTCTGATATTTTTCCGAACATTTCCGATCATACCATTTTAGTTCATGGTCGTACTATAATTCCAATGGCATATTTGGTTTCCTCATGCAATTTCCCTTCAGAAAATGTATACTTTTACTACCTCAGGGGGGCATACAAGCAAATATAAATGTGTAAAGTTAAAATCATGTCGTGAAAGCCAAAATCCGTGTGTAACGCGAAAGGAGGCGAGCTTATAACACATGACCATAGGTTATGTCCCCCAGTCTTCTGTTAAAATCAATACAAAGTGTGCGAGCTTCAAAGCCCATTCAGCATTGATCAGTCGAAAATACCGGTCGAAATAATTTATAAGTTCAGGAATTCCCCTCAATAAGTTTCCAGCCAAGCTCCCTCTTCCGTGACACTGACAGTGCAGGATGGTTGGCAAACCAAACATGCCCTGCTTGGAACACAGTTTCATTGTGTGCATCATTTTCGATAATGAATAATTTAGATCAGCTGAATTAAGATAGAATTTTGCAACCTATGCGAGTCTTCTTTGGCAAGATATTCGATATTATAGAATAATTTAGATATAATTTTGCACCTATGCGAGTCTTCTTTGGCAAGAAATTAGATACTATGGAATAATTTAGATATAATTTTGCACCTATGCGAGTCTTCTTTGGCAAGATATTAGATACTATGGAATAAATTTAGATATATAGAATTTTGCACCTATATGCGAGTCTTCTTCGGGAAGATACGAGTTCTAAAAACTCACCATTTTCGTAACGATATAAAACACGTTTCATTCGCTAGTAAAAAAGTGGCTCAACAAAACGAAATGGAAAACATAATTTCTTTGGACTCTCATCACACTAAAGTTACTAAACTAATTTCATACTATAGGTCTAAGATGTCCAAAATCCATAGATATAATTGTCTATGACGTACATTAACAACAAATACCACAATCAAATTATGAATCTAGATAAAACCGTTGTCATCCGTGGTTGAACGCAATGGTCAATTAACATAGTTAATGAAGATGCACTAGCAAGGTCGCTCAATAGAGATACAATTTATCTCGTCAAATAATGCCCCACCTATTTTTACCTGGAAACATCCTCATTATGCTCGATTTAAAAAATGTTTTTAATAGCTCCCACACCCGTGATTTAATATCAGAAGTAAATTTAATGTCACATATTTTTTAATACATAAATCACTATATATAATGTACCTTTCAGCATTTAAACATGTTAAATGACAACATAGATGGTAAATTAATTGTATTTGGTTTCCCTTGGTGTGTGAGTCTTTTCTTTTCTATTTTAATTCCGAAAATATTCCTTAAATCACAAAAATTGTGTCTGAATATAAAATAAATTGCAAAATGTTTTTTGATTTTTTCCTTGTATTGTCATATGACATGACACTTTATATTGGTCAATATGGTAAAGCTAACCAGTATCAAATCCGTTCAGTGGTTATAAATTCTAATCTTTCGCATGCAAAAAAAAATCAACATATACCAAACCATGAAGTATAATACTAATACTATAATATATGTGTTATAGACTTGCAATTGAATTTGCATTGTATATTTTCCTAAGTCGTATCTAAACAGATTTTATCATCAAATGCTGCGGGGAAAATATCTATCTCTTTATTATATTATTGACCTGAGATATGCGAGGGAAATATGTCTGCCTAAAGCTTACATTTATCAATATGCGTCTGATAATTTGTGCAGGTGGTCCTGGGATAAAAGACAGCATTTCATGGTATTGTAAATTGTGATTCCCTTATGCATTATTTTGTGTAAAAGAATATAATTATATGCCTTCACTTCGTAAAATTAAGAGATTTAAAATGTCGATTTAATGTTCTCCAAATGTAACCGGACGTTTACACCATTTTCCAAATCAGTATTATTACTTGATGACACTAACATACTAGCAATGTATAGGTTATACATTAGGTACCGTTATATAAGGATATCGATTGTTACAAATTGCATATTGAGTGCTTTTAATACGGTATGGTAGATCTAACATTAGTAACAACACTAGGCCATAATGTCAAATATTGGTGATATATATTTCTGTGTTACCATTAACCACTATATATAATGGTATATATAATGTACCTTTCAGCATGTATCAATTACAATCTTTTTCAATTTGAACACACATAATGACCTACCGTCTCATCATCTTCAAGACTCGTGTCCGAATCCTGTTTGGCTATAGCTTCTTGACTCGAACTCATTTCATCATGACTTGTCGACGCCATCGTATTCGAATCGTCCATAGTCGACTCGTCCTTAACAATACCACTGTCAGACATGATCACTTCCTAGTTTAGTTTGTAATTCCGTGACATTTTAATGCATAATATATAAATCCGTAATGTTGTTTCAGTATCAGAATGTGTTCAAATAATAATCCAGTGGTATGGTAGCGCGTGTGTCGCGAGTGTTTCCCAAGCGATGTGTCACTTTTGGACTGTGTCGCCCTTCAGTCCCGTATCCAGGATAACCACTGTTTTAGGTCGAGCCGGAAGAAAACCCAATTGCACTTCCGTCGACTCGGACTCTGAATGAATTCTGACAGAGAAGTCTATGGCTCAATGTGTGTCGTACATGTGAAATGTATGGATGGAATCACCCGTCCTTAATAAATAGCTTTAAATGCTTCTATTATTATGTCGCAAGGTTAGAGTTCGACATATGATGACTAAAGTCGCGCCTTTGTTATAGGTTGATTTTTAGTGACGTCACATCGTCTACCAAATCAGAAAAGATTGCAATAATGAATGAAAGTTCAATCGTTCCACCTCATAGATTGTATTGTATTTACTTTTGTGTTAAGAATATATATATATATGTATACTATTTGTAGAATGGTTGCTATTTATTTTACCATTAAATAATGGAACCACTGTGTGAAATGGGATGCCGTTAAGACAATTTGTCCCGCCTATGTGTGTATTAAGGAGCCACTTCAGTTCAGGCGTTAAATTGCATTGAAATATTTGAATTATTTATGAAATTGGTTTGATATTGCTTAATATCATTGCGGAATTATTGTTAATAGTTTGGTATGTGTACAATGATCACTTTGTAAATAGTTGTGGCTGATAATTAGTATAGAAATCAAATTAATCAAATACGTGTATAGACCATACCATGACAGTCATGGTAAAGACGTTAAATGTACCGATATCAATAGTTGCAACTTATATCGGGGTAAATGACCGGTTAGATTGAAGTATGGGTTAATTGGCCAAATAAGCGCGTTACGCATGAAACCTGTAAGCGCAACCATGGAAGTATACACTGATACCATAATTGGCAACCAATCCATGGGTTATCATCGAAGTACAACTAAACTGCTCAAAAACAAAATCGGAAACTTTTTTACATTGGCCAATTTGTTTGATATTTCGTGAAATATTTATATTGTGTTTCATATCATTTATATGGGCTGATGGGTTCCTAGCCTCTTTCCACGATACCTCATTCGTAGCGATCACTTGGTTCAGTGACCGGCCACCTGCTTGAGAATGAGCGAAGCTCATTCGAAATGTGCCAAATTTATAACCATTATTTCACACTCTTTAATAAATGAAGTGTTGTTATATTGACAGCTATAGGCCTACAAAGTAAAACTCTGTTTAAACCTTACCCTGCTTACAGTTGCACGAATGTTTTAAAATACGCAAACGTTGTTTAAGCAGATTCCTTGAAGAACCCCCGTTGTTTAAAACTTTCAACAACACCTTTTGCTGTGTTTTGGAAAGATGCTGCATTGACTTTTGAGGACAAAATAGTGATGATGTTGGCACATTCAGATTACAGATCTCCCCATATTCTGAAGCAAAATTGGGGTGGGTAGGGGGTGATTTAACACAAAAAAAAGGTACATTAGTACCAAAAAAAGGTACATTGGTACCCAAAAAAGGTACATTGGTACCAAAAAAAGGTACATGGGGGGGGGGGGGGGGGGGGGGCGTCCGCCCCCGCCCCCCACCCCCCCCCCTAGTTACGGGCCTGCACATCAGCTTTCTATTAATATGCAATCTGCCTCCAAAATGAAAAGGCAAGCGAAGAATTTGCGTAACTGTTATAGTTGGCGTAGAAGAGATTGCCCAGCTCAGCGAAGAGGACGAAAATAATTAAGTGCAACTACTTCCATGCCATAGTACTTCCATGGTTGCGCTTCGTGATTTCTTCTGCTTAACGCGCTTATGCCAATTTACCCATTACACTTAGACCTTGTAATAAGTTTACACCGATATTTCAAATTATTACACCTCATAAATATTCATGAACTAATCATGCTAATTCATTGGCCAATTCCTATCACAAGTACTATTTCCCTAGGGAAATAGTTTTGACTTTTTCCCTACAACCTCATCACCAGAGTTACAGTGAGGTGTAATAAAACAAATACTATGGTATGATCGGGGCAATAATAGGGCACATTATTACACCTCATAAATATTCATGAACTAATCATGCCAATTCATTGGCCAATTCCTATCACAAGTACTCAGGTTATAGTTTTGACTAGTTCCCTACAACCTCATCCCCAGAGTCACAGTGAGGTGTAATAAAACAAATAGGCCTACTACATGGTATGATCGGGGCAATCGGAGTACCGGTCTATCACCTCTCACCCTTCGGGTTCGGGGTGATAGGCCCATAGCCAGTACCTCGGGAAAATAGTATGCTCTATTTCCCCTCTACCATGTAGTATTTGTATACTATTGATATTGGTAAACTAGAACGTGCGTGCCGCCACTGGACATTGGTCTATTTCATTTGAAAAGCCATACACGGTACACCCCTATGGAAGACATTACCCAGAATTGTGAATTTCAAATGAGGTCATAATAGGGTAACATCTTTTAGAAACTGTCAGGTTTTCTGGAAATGGTGGCAAATATTTTTTATTATCTCCATGAACATTTTCCCCAAGTATAATGATGTCATTTCCCTTTAAAATTATGAAATTCACGGTATAAGTTATCTTGCTTCGATATGAAAACATGCAACTCTGAAAGCATGATAAGGACGTTCACAGTAAGCAGAACTCTATTAATTCAAACGCCCTTTGACCCGGAAACAATAACCATGATAATAATAACATTGTCAGTTCCGTCCGCTGTCATTACCACAACTTAAATCCGTTTTAGGGCTTCGAAGTAGAACGATTGAAATATGTGAGAGGTTGAACATATATACAGGGCGAGTCAAAATATTCAGGTCTCGTTTTCAAAAAACCATGAAAAACACCGTTCCTGTCCAAAATTCATGAAATTTAGGCCTAGTCAATATCTTCATTTTGGCTTTTATTGTAAAAATCGCCTGAAATTAGCTTAATTTGTTCTGAATTAGACATTTGTATTTATACGGTGAGACCATTATCAAGTATAACATTAGGAGGGGGATTTACGCCTATGCCTGCTTATTTATGTATACGTGAAAAACGATGCATATAATGCAGCCATAAAACGTGCGGATTTTATTTCGAGAAATTTCGAGAATTTTAAGACTCTTGATTTTTTTTCTTCAGACTCAGTTTTTAATTTTCAGACTCGGTTTTTTATAATTTTAAGACTCTGGTCTTTAATTTTTAAGAACTGTGTAGGGGGGCTGGTTTGGTATTCTCATTTCCTCTTCCTTTCTTTCTTGTTCTCTCTTTGAACTCACCTGTAAAGACAGGTATTTTGTACCTGCATCTCACCCTCTTTTAATTTGTTAAAAATCATTTGAGTTGAAAACCAGGGGAAATGGCCATAGTCCATACAACGTGTGCAAGTGATAGTCGTCGGGCAGCAGCCGTTTCTAGTAGAACTTTCAGGGCATAGCCTAATGTATGGGCAGATTGGTTTGGATTCTTTGGAAGAAAAAGCTAGTATCCAACAGTTGGTGAACGGTTTCTTTTCAACTGCATGCGCAATGGTAGAATGCAACGGCAAACCACTACCGACTACCTGCCAAGAAAACCTATGATGATGAGTACAATATATGTAAATGAGAGTTATGACACTGGATAGTGAGTCCCTCAGGCCTGAAGGTGTCTCAAAAGAAACTGGGAAAGAGAGGACTGATAACTCCATCCTGGGCATCAATGACGCCGTCACACTAAAGCCTCTATAGGGCGTGTGGGGGCCGACACTCCCAAGGATCGCGACGTCAGACGTGACCTCTGGAAATCCACGCTTAAGATTGGCACATGGAATGTTAGAACAATGAACCACGGAAACCTTGACATTCTAACAGAAGAATTAGATAGAAACAAACTTGATCTTACTGGGATTTCGGAAATGAGATGGACAGGGAAAGGACATTTTACCACAGATATATAGCAAACATGTTGTTTTACTATTCAGGTAAAGAGAGCAGAAGAGAACATGGAGTCGCATATGTTTCTATAAACTCTCGAATTGCCAAATGTGTGCTTGGGTATAATCCTGTAAATGAGAGGATTATAACACTTCGCATCCAAGGCAAATCAGCAAACATTTCGGCGATACAAGTGTACGCTCCTACCTCTGCAGCAGATGAAGATGACATTGAAAACTTCATTTAAATGGATTTGTGATCGTGAATAATAAACCCTATTCAAGCAACACCCAAGGAGACTTAGACAACGGTGGCGCTCCATCATCAATAGGTTCACAAAGAATCAGCCATGATCCATATAGAATTAATGACGACGACGATGTCGGTTTTGAAGACTCGTTTTTGTCAATATCCTGGGATATTGACATTTGAATTCAGATTCAGGCCTTGTGGTAGAGTCTATGAATTGCTTTCATGTATCTTGAATCAGTATTTGTACACAGATGTCTTTAAAATGTATATATTAGATCTGGATATGAAAATATGAACACATATGTTGTTACAATTGTGGAGAAATGGTTTAAATAATATAAAACAAATGATAGAGTTTTGCAAAATCTGCGACATTCGTCGTGTTTACTATATTCTGTTTGGTATATAAATGTAACGGTCAGATCAATAGACCCCCATTAGGGGGGGGTGGGGTACCGCGCCATTTTGTCCCGAAGCAATGGCTATGACGTCATATTTTTGTCGATTTTCAGAATTCTTGTATTGGATTTACGTGCAAAAAATATGCCCTTGGCATCATACTTTCCCAGGTGTGCAGTTCATTTTAAATTTCAGATGTTCTAAAATGGATGGTTTTCTAAACAATTCGAGAAAGAAAATCGAACTGCACACCTCAGGATTGCAAAAAAAGCATAAAACAAGTCAACTTTTTTGTGCCTTTGAACAGAGTGGCGGCGTTATAGTTTTTCAATTAGCACGGTTAGTGTAATGGAAAGGAACTCGCTTAAAGAGCGAGAGGTTGTGGGTTCGAGTCCCATTAGGAGCACTTTTTGTTTTATATGCTGGATTTGCTTAGCATCATCTGTATGCTTGCCCACGCGGACACCACACTGCTGGCGTATCAGGGTTACGCCATTTTTTTCTCGAAAATGTCAAAAAAAATTACCGTTCTTTTAAAAATAAGAATTATAATCAAATTACAAACACATTTTGTGCGAGAGCAACACACACATTTGGCAAAAATGGCACAATAAAAATCCGTTCGGTATAAATAAATGGACATAGTTAAATAATAAAACTATCACAATTACAGTCGTAAATCTCTGTGGCGTGCGTAGGTTGGCCATGTCGTAGCAATCGGAAATCACGGGGGAATCAC
This sequence comes from Ophiura sarsii, assembly GCA_035610835.1. NCBI lineage: Eukaryota > Metazoa > Echinodermata > Ophiuroidea > Amphilepidida > Ophiuridae > Ophiura > Ophiura sarsii. The sequence continues at coordinate 25,507,518 of CM069444.1, read as the reverse complement.
GGGTTCGAATTTGCCCATTATTTTTCTATTTTTTAAACTTGATGGTATATTAATGTAACATCATTGTTATGTCAATTTTTATCAATTATAAATGCCGCCCATGCGTTTATAGTTTTCTTTTTATTTATTTATCTATCATAAATGTATCCTTGATTTATTTAACTTTGTCTAAACAATTAAAATGCGTAAACAATTATATTATTGCTCGATATAGAGTGATTTAACTTGAGTTCAGTTTGATAATATGATAGCAAAACTTGTTGTAAAACCATTTTACCAGTGTGTCCAACAATTTCACACTTTGGTAATACATTCAGAGATGTCACTTTTAGCTTGTTATAGCTAGGCTCAATATAAGCAAGTTTGCGACCGGGTTTGCGACCTCTATAATTTTAGGCTGGTAACACAATCCCACAGTGCATTTCGTTAAAACAGTGTACATTATTTTTCCACGATACGTATCACGTGATAACCACGATCGATTTCGCAAAATATTGCAAAATGGCGCGGTACCCCAGCCCCCCCTAGACCCCCATACAAATTGCTAAAATGTCGCCCCCTATAATTTTTATTAACTTGTATGGTCATACTTATTGACTATAGAGATAACGTATGGGTGAGTCATCTCATCATGATCCCTGTTTCCATCTTAACCCTGGGCCACAAAGGTAAATAAACACTTTGTGATTATGCCTACAGCTAAGATGCACACGGGTGTCCTGCAGTACGTGTGATAACGCGAACCATATTTGCATATAGGGCGTTTTTAAATAAATAGCGATGATATTGTTTTAATCAAGTTTGCTGTGTTTAAACAACCATAATGACAATTTTTAATGTTCATCTTGAATTCTGAAGTAAATTTTTAAACATTTAACATGTTCAACACCACTTAATGGCCCTATAAATGTAACTACCGGGGTCCAAGGGTGATTATTATGGGATAACAACGTGGTGGAAAGTCGCGATTACTATGGGATGGTTGGATATATCTTGGAAGCTGCTATATTTTCCGAAGCTGGCGATGTTTATAAAATGTAACATAACTTATATTTGTATTCCTTGTTCAAAAAATGTTACTTATTATTTGAAGTTTTGATGTTCCTGTTTTAATTTTTTTAAATATGTGCTTACTCTTATTTATCTGTAGGGCCTATCCTCTCTCCATTTTTTCTCCAACTTTTACCAGTTTTTATCCCCCCCAAACTTGTTTATTTAATATTCATAACCTTAAAACATTCTTAGTTTTTTTAGTAGGGTTAATTTTCAACCCGACCTCATCAAATGTTGAGATACACAGGTGGGGCCTCGTGGGATAGAATAATGAGTCAGACGATGGAGGGTTTCAGAGAGAAAAGTGAGCCCAGCATTAAAACAAAGAGTTTTTGTTAAAATACATCAGCACTGTCTAAATCTTCTTTTTCATATTTCCTTTGTGTCGTCTGTTAATTTCATTTTAGGATGTTGACCATTTTTTTGTAAATACCCTGTTTTGATTATCGAGAACTCGGTTTTTAAATACTAGTTTATTGAAAAGGCTCGGTTTTCGATATTCCAGACTCGGTTTTTAAATTTTAAGACTCAGTTTTAAGACTCTGTTCTCAAATTTCGAGACTCGTTTTTGTTGGTTTCCGAGACTCAGTATTTAATTTTAACTCGGTTTTTAATTTTGCATAGGCCTATTCGGTTTTTAATTTTAAGACTTGGTTTTTAATATTTTTAAGACTCGGTTTTCGGTTTTCAAGACTCGGTTTGGTTTTCAAGACTCGTTTTTGAAGACTCGTTTTTTCGATTTTTGAGACTCGGTAATTGTCACTCGAAACTCGAAAATGTTGACTCAAGCAAGACTCGAAACTCGATGAAAAATAACACACTTTCGAGAGGGGAGGGAGTGGGGGTCGGGTGAGGAGAAGAGTCTTCCTGTTTTCCTCTACTGGACTCGGGTCGATCATTGTTGTGCCTTTAATAAATGAAAGCCACGGATGAAAACAAGTGATTGTTTGACAGGATCATTGTTATACTTATAGTCCTATGTTTTACGTGGGCGTGGTGTAAAAGGTGTGACATTGGGTTATAAACCACACATCACAGAAACCCGGGGTGCAATAAATGCAGGCTTTATATTATTTAATTAGCAAACCAAAGGTATTTCAAAAATGAAATATATAATCTAGGAGAACAATAAATGAAATACATTAATATATAGCCATGCAATTAATACAATCTACAAGTCTGGGTAATGGTGCACCGTGTATTGTATATCCGCGACACAACGGAATGTTATTTTACGTTATTTAAACACACTGTTTGTTCAAGATAAATATTATCTCAAAAGTATATTTGCCATAAATTCTCTCTTCACCTGTCATTGTGTCAATTCTACTACGAACTAAGGGAGTGTTCATAAATACTTTGGTGGGGGGTGGTTGGAAACAATTGAGCCATGGACATCTTTTTTTTTGTTGACCCCCCCCAAATAGGGTGGGTTTTTTTCTTGACCCCCCCTTTCAAGAACCTTTTTTTGTGTTGACCCCCCCCCCCCCCCCCCCGTCTGTTCACGTTATATAACAGAAACAATAACAACATTCTATATAAACCTATAGACATAGTCACAATCACTTTTATTATGGTAGGTGGGTTATATCAAACTATTTATTAAAGATATATAATATAACACAATTGAAAAGTCAAACAAAATCAGTGTAGGTCTTCTTCTTTATAATCCTGCCCGACACTCGTGATCGCTGTGGTACATGTATGTCCTCCTCTTCTTCTTTATCTGCATCCTCTTCATCTTCAAATGTTTTAGGCTCCAGTGGCGTAGCTATATAGGTTATTGATATTGGGGCGACGGGAAATAAAATGAACCAACAAGATTGTTATGAGTCAAGATACGCGCGCGTAGCGCGCGAAATTTTTTGACTTTACACCTATTTTTGTCACGATTGAGATACATTTTGGCTGTAAACAATACCAACCTTTTTTTTTGGACCCCCCCCCTATACAAGCACTTTTTTCCCTGACCCCCCCTTTTAAGAACCTTTTTTTTGGTTGGCCCCCCCCTCATATTTTCCAACCCCCCCACCAAAGTATTTATGAACACTCCCTAAAAACGTGGGAGGAGGACAATATTTTGAACTAGTTTTAATTCTGGGTTTTAACTACATACATTCTACCTAAATGATGTTTTATAGTTCGATTCAGAATCCCCGAAACCATTTATTTTCAGGGTCTAATGCATGGACATCGCGCGGCATCTCGCGCTGTTTCAATATGGCCGATGAGGGTGCTATACCCTCGAATCGACTGAAGAATGTGCTCCCTAGAGAGACTAGTCATGGTATCCTCCATGTATTTTGGTATCTATTTTCGCGATGAGATGGCAGCAAGATGTAAGACACCATTCCCATTTGAAGTAGCTGCTAGTATCCCATAGCTGTACGTGGGCACGTGTGTGCCATTGGATATATGAGTACGTCCGCACTCATAATCGGAAGGTTGTGAGTTCGAGTCCCACTGCGGCCGGCTAACGCATTGTGTCCTTGGGCAAGACTATTTGCCGCACTTGCCTCTCTCCACCCAGGTGTTAAAATGGGGGAGATGTTTGCATGGGGATAATCACAATCTAAAGTGTCTGAACCGATTTGTAATATTCAACCACCAAAAGTGATAGCGATAGTGATAGTATAGTTTTCACCTGTCTACTCTCTTAATTCCAGAGATTGAAAATTAAATCTAACAATCTTTCATAGATTGCCGTGAAGGAACAAACTTTTAAGTTTGACATTCATTTTTTTTTTTTTTGGATTGGAAGGTTTCAATCTGGAAAAGATTGAAGGTGTCAATCTATTAGATTGATATGTGCAATTTAATTTGGATTAAAAAAAATTCCAATCCAGAATTTAGATTCAACTATTCAATCTATTGGATTGAAAGTTTCCATCGTTTTTCGATTGAAAAGTTTTCAATCTGTAGTAAAAGATTGATATTTTCGTACATCCCTACCGTAGAAAAATATCTGAGTGACCCCCAGTATATAAGGTACAGATTTACTGGGCCAAAAACAATGTTATTATTGTTTTCATCACACAGCTAGTTCCCTGTTCTGGACCTGTCTTACTTTGGAGTTCAGTTGTTCACAGAACTCAAGTTTCAAATGATTATGTTTCGCGAAAAGTACAACGTTTGTTTTAATTGTGATCAGATCAGATATCTAGTGAAAATGATTTCTGTGGGAATTAGCATTTATACTCGAATCGTGCCAAACATGTGTTTTATCTGGACCATTAGACATTTGAAATGTATCCCGTTACATCTATAGGTAAAATGATTTGCTTGTTAAGAGTTCTTGTGAAGATTCGAATCTCGTCATAGCTAGAAATCTACACCCGCAACTATTTCATACAGTGGTATTTTTGTTGTTTCGTGATTTAATTCGAGGGCCAGTCATAAAGTTCTTCATTCAATCTCGTAAATTCTGATTTTGGAGAATAAGCTTATACCTAAAACAAACACTCTTGCTAGCGATTTACTGATCAATGTGTTAGTCTAGACACATTTATGGTCTAGGACTTATTGGTATCTTCGAAGTACGGAGTTCCGGGCCCGGGTTCTTAGTAGCTCTACTGTAGAGCCTAGATTATCCCATTTCCCCATTTTTACCCACCTTTAGTCATGATTGATAGTGTTGTTTGTCCCAGGCTTATCTTACGAATCTAAGTTCTAGAAACACTTATGTATATCAACTGCCTACCAACACACACCCACACACTCTCTCTCCCTCTATGGAGTCACTCCGTACTCCATACCGGTGTACTTTGCTGGTTCCCTGAATCAATGGGCTCTACATTTGTACACAACTCATTCTACGGATGAGTTAGCGCGGGATCAAGGGGGGGGGGGGGGCGTGCTGGTAAGTGTTCCCCCCGGGGGGGGGGGGGGTACTCACGTATGTCAGGTATACGGGGATGTGCCGCTCCAGTGGGTCGCTTTTTCATGAGACATCCTTAGCCATGGGTAGGCTTTTCAGTGAAAAATCCTTAGACATGGGTCCTGTTTTCGCGATTTTCGCGAAAAATTGCCAAAATTAGGTCATTTTTCGCGAAAATTTGCCAAAATTAGGTCTATTTTCGCGAAAAATCACCCTTAGAAATGGGTATGGGTTTTGAATCTCCAGCGGCACACCCCCGACCAAACCAAATCCGAGTACCCCCCCCCCCCGGGTGTTCCCCTATATGGCAGCCTACGAAAAGCAGGCTGCAAAAAACTCTCGACTTGTTAGTGTACACGCAATATTCATAGGTAATTTGAGCAGTTTGCCTCTGCTGGTCTGGTCTGGTCTGGCCACTGGTGTCTGTGGTCACCAATTTCAGTAGGGGCGTATGTGATTGGCTGAGGTTCTGCGTATCTATGGTCTATAACTAATCAGTGTATATGGGGGATTGAAGAAGGGCATATAAGGGGATTATTATGAAGGGAGAGTGAAGAGAGGCTCTGAAGCAGAGCTAGATTCTCGTTGGCTCACGGTGTGACATCATATCGTGGAAGCTTTAAAATGCCTCTTTTGTTATTTTTCCAAAGACACATGAAATTGTAAATTCTTTAGATTTGGATATAATATATATAAGCTTTACACATTCCTCCAAATGCCGTGAGTTGGAAAGTCGGTACGGTTTTTTATTACAATACAGGTCAGGTAGTGATTAGGATTTGGAACCCTCAAATTACAATACTTCCCAACATCGGCTTCGAAAATGTATATCTTTTTCAACGAAGAGCAAAAAGAAAAGACACTTCTCACTCAGTAACAAAACAAGGGCATTATAGTCTTGAGGCAAATGTGAAATCAAATTATGACGTCTTGAAACAACAAAATAATCACGTTTTATGAAGATCGCTTTTAGGTGAGAGCCCTGACCTCTCTTGTTATTGTTTTCCTAAATTGGTCTACAGAATACAGATCGCCGTTTTCTTAGGAAAATCTTGGCTGTTGAAAGCGCACTTTTTACGGTAATTGAATATGGATGGATGGAGTCATCGCGTGAAAAAAATAAACCCTCGGAAATGTCATGTATAAACATAGACGGTATGGCATAAAGTAGAATAATACGCGCGGTGCAACAGTTACTTACACGTTATGCACATTCACGACTCTATAAAGTCGTCACGGTCCTCTTTAAATATAGAGTTGTTCAAAGTCGTCACGGTCCTCTTTAAGGCGACAAGACAAGATGAAATATAGAGTTGTTCAAAGTCGTCATGGTCCTCTTTAAGGCGACAAAACAAGATGAAATATAGAGTTGTTCAAAGTCGTCACGGTCCTCTTTAAGGCGACAAGACAAGATGAAATATAGAGTTGTTCAAAGTCGTCACGGTCCTCTTTAAGGCGACAAGACAAGATGAAATATAGAGTTGTTCAAAGTCGTCACGGTCCTCTTTAAGGCGACAAAACAAGATGAAATATAGAGTTGATCAAAGTCGTCACGGTCCTCTTTAAGGCGACAAGACAAGATGAAATATAGAGTTGTTCAAAGTCGTCACGGTCCTCTTTAAGGCGACAAGACAAGATGAAATATAGAGTTGTTCAAAGTCGTCATGGTCCACTTTAAGGCGACAAGACAAGATGAAATATAGAGTTGTTCAAAGTCGTCACGGTCCTTTTTAAGGCGACAAGACAAGGTGAAATATAGAGTTGTTCAAAGTCGTCATGGTCCTCCGAAGGCGACAAAACAAGATGAAATATAGAGTTGTTCAAAGTCGTCGCGGTCCTCTTTAAGGCGACAAGACAAGATGAAATAGAGTTGTTCATCTGAGACAAAAATTCATAAGGGGGCTGTCATTTTCTTCGGTAGGGGGCGGTCCCAAATATCCCGGGGTCATAGTTTTTAAGTTACACGGAAAATAGAGTGAGTCATGAAATTAATACCATAATTGTAATGGGGGGGGGGGGGGGGAGGTCAAAAAAGGAACACTGAGAACTAATTTATTAATTGATGCATATTTTCATATTTTGCATGATGGGCCATCATTCAAATTTGGATGATCCAATCAAACTTGCGACTTTCACAGAATTTAAAATTGAATACATGTAGCATATACTAGTATGTGGTGGGTTTAAAGACATTTCTGATTTGTCTAATTTGCAATCAAAAGGTAATCTTCACCCTATCATATCAATGCTTTTAAATATTGTTCAATGATTTCTTCAGACATTGTGGCTGAAAATGTTACCTAAAAATTGTACAGAGGAGCTTTCTTCATTATTATGTTGATTTTGGGTTGGACAAAAGCTACATTTTGATGGCCGTTCTGACAGGCCTACGGATTCTTGAAATGAAACTAGAAATTACAACAATCATTTTGTACGAAACATAATTTTGATATTACTTTTCTTGGAATACTGATTTTAAAAATTAAAAAAAGGTGAAAATTGAGATTTATCTTAGAAATACATGCATGTATTTTTACCCAAATCATGCAATTTGTTCCTACTTGAGGGAAACTATCCGCAATGGAATGAATCCCATGCAATATTTCAAGGAAAAAATGGAAATAAACCAAACTGACGATTGATTTTCAATTTTGAGTCAAACAGTAGAATGTTGATATTATTTTCAACTAGAAATCCACCCTCTGGCAAATCTTGACTATCTTCTTTCATGTGTAAAATTCATGTTCTATACGGAAGCTCTCATTTATGCCTTATTCTTGCGATTTCCATCAATTTCTGTATTTGGAAGTTATGATATTATTGAAAATGTGGAGTGTTTATTATTGTGAGTGGTGAGCTTATACCACATTATTTTAGGCTTCTCCGGATCCAGGTCTCATCAAGTGATATTAAAGGTGGATGTTCTGATCACTTGAGCTTTTTTTCCATCAACATATTTTGATATTAGAAGAAACCCCGTATTGTTCTCATTATTTCTGTAATCTTGTTGGCAAAATATTTGCTCTATGTAGAAGTTATAGGCCAAAATGCATTGAATACTGCCAAAGGTATAATAGTAGTTTTCACCACCCGACACCTAATACTCAATGGGCACCTTGTGCTTCTAAATCTAAATAATAAGAGCTATGGAGTTATGCAACTCAAACTTTGGATTGGAATACCGTATACGGGCCAGCAATCGGAACACTTACCTTTAACCAAATATAATGTTTGTACTGTCATAAATCCCGCCATAAATAAATACTTGCATAATAAATATCAAGGTATTGCTGATTTGGAATCTAATGGTTCTGGGCAGGCTTTACATACAAGCAATGAGTATCGTAAAGTGCGGAAAGTGACCATCATTTCGACTGTGTACAGTCTAGATAAAAGCATAACTATACATGTTTAGTCCCCGGTATAGTCCAGGAAAGGTACTAGACTATACTAGTCCTTACACATTTACACGAATTGACACCCGGGATTGACACACATCTGAGATGATATCCTATATAGGATATCATCTCAGGTGTGTGTGCCAATAGTATCATGTACATGTATCTGTTGGTTGAGACTAAGGCATAATCATCATTATCATTTGACATTTGATTTCTATAGGGGATCAATTGGTGATGTGATGACACAAAGAGAGATAGATCAGATAGATCATAGATATTATTACTATGTGCCCCTTTAATACTTCATAGTAATAACGTCTCTCTGGACATTATGCAGTCTGCAGGTACAATGATAATATTTGCCTATGTATGAATATGATCAAGGAGTTATCATTAACATAATATAACTCCCGTGGTATGATGATGAAACAAACATTAAAATGCAGTCACTAATCGACAAAAAATGTTTTTAAAAATACTGTAATTGTGTATAGACTTCTCTGTCATTTAACACTGAACATTATAATATCAAACTATTTAAAAATCACCGGTCCGGAGAAAAGAATTAAGAGATATAATTTAAGTTAACATTCTTACCTTAAGTTTCCAGTTTCCGTACAGAGGAGAATCGTCTGGTAGCGATAGCGGTACACCAAAACTACTCATATGATTTTGATGTGCCATCTTTAAACCTATTTATCAACACAAAATCACTAAAATTCCACCATGTAATATACTGAGATGTTGCAACAGTTATTATAAGTTATAACTATAGACCGTGATAGACCGTGGAATGTATTCACAACACTCGGTAAACATACATCTTTCGGCGAATACGTCATCATTCAATAAAAGAATAAAAGGGTAATCCTGGCTCGGCTGAAAGCACATGTATATAAATTCTATTGTTGCGTTACGTAATTGTGTTTAGTGAGCAAAATCATTATGAAGTACATGTACGTGTGTGGAATCATATGGAATGAGTATTGAGGATGGGGAGTGTCATGAATATTCTGTGTGGAGACTAGAGAGGTTTATATAAGGGCACGGTTTTCGGTGCAAGGGCGGTGGCGGGGGGGGGGGGGGGGGGGGGGGGGGGGGGGGTGGGGGGGGGGGGTGGGGAGGTTGTTTAGAACCGTTTGAAATCGTCATTCATCAAAATATATTGAAACCCATGGAAAATGCCGTTTTGAAAATATTTAGGAGTTCCATGTCTACAATGGGGACTTTTAAAAAACGACCCATACAAGCGAGGAATAAGAATGGTAGGGTATTCTAAATCTTATTTAATATTCATTTATTATTTTTAATATTTAATTTCAATATTTATTTAATTTTCTGGATGGCCATAATATTTTCCATCAGCTCATCCATCATATAATTGTTTCCATTATTATATTCTTGTAACTGATTAGTGAGTACCTATTTAATCCGGGGATTAACTTTCACCTTTACAACCCATTACGGATTATCCCAATTTTGGTGATTAACAGTTTCATCTTTAAACCTATTAGAGATTTTGTTATTAACACTTGCATGTGTCAGTAAGTGATTGATTGACTTAATTTCAAACAAATTCATTCTCTATGTTGTTGATGCGTTGTGGTATGACAATGCTTGTCAAAAATCATCTCTAAGTGATTATGTCAAATTTAAAAGAACACCTTTTCTTGAAGATTATCTTCTTGATAAACTTGATTTTTATGGGGCAAGTTTAAAATTCAAAGCCCGTTCGTTCCAATACTTTGGCATTAGACAAGAAGATCAGTATTTGGGATATTAATATTTCTGGTACATGCTCTCTTTGCAATGACACTCGGATTGGAAGATGTCAATCACTTTTTGTTTCAATGTAAGGATTATAAGGGACGCACCATTAGATACTCAGGGGGCCGGGGGGGGGGGGGGGCATGGAAGTTTAAAAAAAAACTTTGCCCACTATCCAGGAAAAAAAACACCTTTGCCCACCAACAAGGGAAGAAGAAAAAAATGACCCACTCCTGAGTTAAAAAAAGAAAGAAGATGACTCACCTAACTCAATGTAAAGAAAAACAGTAAAACCTAAAAAAACCCAAAAACTTTGCCGCCTTTGCCCCCCCCCCCCCAAAAATCCGCCTACTTCGGTGGCGAAAAATAGTAAAATCCGCCCGACCCCAACTTCCATGCCACCCCTG